>JARFOD010086395.1:0-18576 GCA_031763545.1 Mopalia muscosa | reverse complement strand
TGTTAATCAATGACAAAGATGACTCTACCTATTATACTGGTGACAGAGTTATTTACCTTTTTAACCATTGGCGACCCCCATTTGCCAGAGACATTTAAGTAATCACTAACTATCAACGATGGATGTGCAACTTTTAACCATTGGCGACCCCCATTTGCCAGAGACATTTAAGTAATCACGCACTATCAACAATGGATGTGCAAATAAAAGACAATGTACTTGATTGCAAAAGAAATTGATGATTTCTTTACGTAGAAATTTATAAAAAAATGTTTTAGTAAATATAGTGAATAACCTATGAGACGTTGTCTCTCGCGTGCGTCCTACAAACTGTTCTTTATTTGTAAAATGAATAACCAATGAAGTGATATGATAGACGTTGTCTTCGCTGTGCATTGATGGTTCTAGAGGTGTATTGTTTGTTTCTGTTTAAAATTCACAAACTGTATGTGTGCAAGGACACGTGTTTAACCCATTGACTTGTAACACAGGATTGTAGATAATACCATGGAGTAGCGTGACTTATCAGATAGATCTTGGCTAAGTTAATCTTAATTCCCACAGTACCAGTACTGAAGGTGCTGTGTTACCATAGCAATAAAGATCAATTTAGGCTAAAATCAATACTCAATGCCGATAAAGATTCAGGCATTGTCAAATTGAATCACGACATATGGCAATCAGCAAACCTGAACAAACAACGATTCTAACCGCGTGTAATCAGACGGGCTTAGCCACATATCATGCAGTGGCGTCATCTCATCGATTATTCAACGTAAAGATGCAATGAACAAACCGGTCACAACCAAACCGTAACATTTACCATGTGCCAATATGCAACCCTCTGCCACCAAATCGGACGGCAATCGATTAATCAGAAAACTTGCAACCAAGTTTGATGATTTGGTTTGGGTTTAATGCCGTACTTAAGGTTATGTCACTTGTATGACAAGTTGCCAGCCCACTGGGCGGAAGAAACCACCACAACAGACATCATTGGCAACAAACAAAGACAAGAGAGGACAACCACAAGTCACAATGAAAGCAATCACAAAAATAGATCGGCTTCTCTTTGCCTTTAGCTTAGGACAACAAGACACACCTTCCCATCCACCACGGGGTTTGAATATTCTTACGGCAAACCAAGTCATAGTGGACAGTCAGTCAATTTAATACATCAATAATATTACAGCTATATTTAAAACACCACTTTGCTTTCGTCACAAAAGCTTATAGCAGAAATAACTCGAGTCTGAATTTATCTATATTTCCAGGTTCATATTTCTTCTTTGATGGTCAAAACGTTATTGGAATGGACAGTTAATAATGGAGTATACATAAGTCTTTTAATGGCGGTCTTTATTATTCCCCTGGAGAGAAGCGATATGATTTAAATGATGTTAGCATCTCGTCAAAGAAGTAGGCTTACGCCAATCCGACGTAAATCCGATCTAACAAGCTTCACCTGTTTTGTTTTTGTCACAGTTACAATATGACTTCAGGGTCTTCATAACAGTGTTCCATTTGGTCATGTTTTCTGGTAATTAAGATCGGTCGCCGTCAGTTGCCGAATAAATATCCAGACAGTACGAGGCTGTGGTAAACCCCGAATCAAATCAAAATGAGCGATGCTGAAAATTAGAATATGCGCTCGGTAAACACCCGCGTTGACGAAAACAAGTTTGGGAAGCGACTCTGTGATTGGTCACGTTGTAAACCAATCGCTACGTATGCGTTGAGAGCAGATAGCATCCAGGTGTGCTCATCACTAACGAACCAGGTGTCAATAGTTCAAAGAATAATTCCAGAGTATAGTTGTGGTAGGTTTTTGCAATTTATAATAATTCTTTTGTTCCGTGATCGTGGGTTCGTTTCTTGGACGTGTCTTATCCCGAACAGAACTTTCAGAACTATGATTTGTCAAACGAAAAAAAAAAGTGTTATCTCAAAGTAAGGAAATACTGTTGACATTCGGCTTGATTCATCGATTGATTGATTGATTGATCGATCGGTTAAATGGATTGGATGATTAATCGGTTGGTTGGCTGGTTGGCTGTTTGATTTTTAGTTGAGCTCATGGCGAAATGTCAACTAGCTTTCTATCTATGTTGTAAAAGCTCATTACTTTAGAGACGGCTTTCTAGTAAAAAACAAGTAGACGCCGGCTTGTAATTGTTTTCACGGGCAATCAATTTTGACATTAACTAATCAGCGAAATAGTAAACACGTATGTTATTAACCCGATGTTTTGCCAGATGATTTTACGACTCAACTAACGTTGGATAGATTGTTATTCATAACTGTACTGTCGACCAGTGTAGCAGTGAACACGTATGCCATTGATCTGATGTTTTCCAAGCTTATTTACATCTCAGCTCAGGTAGATTGTTATTCATAACTGTATTGTCGATCAGTACTAAATTCAGTCAGGGTAGCAGCTTACTCTCATAATCCAAATCTTGAACCACGGAGTTTTGATAACGAATCATCAAACATCCCGCTCAGCTTACTGAATAACTAGCTGAGACGGGTTGTGATTGATTCTTCATAATCAGACATGCTTCACAGACATATATACGGAATGTCAAGTATCTATTTCCTGAGATTTTTCGTGAATATGCAATGAATACACGTAAATCGTTGTATTACATTATACATGCCAGGCGTCGTCTACTGAATTTTCACATTGGATAACACGCACCTGTCTGCATAATGATGGATGATGAAGAATCGGGTTGTCAAATATTCGAAAATGTTCAACATTTTTGGCACGTCCGTAATGGCTACAGTCTGAAACAAAAAGACACCTCAAACATCGCCAAATACAAGATAATGATTGATCTAAAATATAGGTTTGTTTCTTGGGTATGTTACAGATAGGACAATTATTTGCAATTAGAAAATATAATTTCGCAAAAACCAACCGAGATAATGAAAACTTCATATAAACGCAATGTTATTAGTTTTGTTAATTTGATACTAAGCTAAGTATAGTCAACACATCTTGACAATGATAAAAATACATTGTGTAATTGTCGTTACTGCCTTGCAAACGTGCTTGTGATCCAAAATACATCTATGCGGACCAATGGCCTTAACAGAAATATCATAAAGCTATGAGAAACTAGCCTTGTTCCCTGTGTGGAATGGTGCTTTCAGCGTTAGACTTGTAACAATGACATATGGTCGCCAAGTACAGAATAAAAATAAATTTTAACTACGACAATTGTTTATTGATTGTCTTAGTACAAACTAATACAGCTAGCAGATTTAAGGCTCCCGATGTTGATCTTTGAAAACATTAGTTAATAGAAAGCTAGTAAAGATTTCGTCGACTAGCCGTCGACGTGAGATACCAGCAATGCCTCTTTATTGAACCACCTGTTGTAATACGTGGGTTTCGTATCATGACGTTGGGACAACACGGGCACGTCTCTTTGCAAAATGACGTTTCATTTTATGGCATTCAGCCTATTCATTTAAATTTGTGCAAAAAATACTATTTAAACTATAAGAAAACAAAAAAAGGTTTATTAACGTTTACCTCTTAATTTGCAATATTCCCTGTACTGCCCAGGTTAAAAAATTGTGGATCGGCCCTCCCTCGTCGTAAATCGTTAACGTTATTTGGCAAACGGACGTCACTTTGTTGCCTTACCCTCAAAGCTCGACCATTGGCTAAAATTTTGTACTGAAGGGTATATATATTTGTTTTTGTATGGCGTCTTGGCTTTAAAGGTAACTGATAGAAAATTGAAATAAAACACGGAGGTAGGAGCAAAACACTCAAACACACATCTGCATTCACCTGGAAAGTTCATATCCTTAGAATGTGTGTATTAACTTTGTTAGTAAGAATCACGTATGGTCCTCACATTTAGCAAACAATAACTGTATTATTAATGAGTTTAATTATTCATTTACTGTCTCCAAGGATTTCAACGGCTGGAACGACACAAATTTGAAGCCATCAGACCTGTTTTCCAAATGCAATGATCAATTAAATCTTAATTAAACACATTTCATTGGCAGTTTCTTACGAAATACTTAAAACATATCAAGATGTACCACGACCCATCGCAGTGATGTTACCATGGCAACGTGAATCTCGCCAAGTTAAGCCGGTTGTCAAATTTCTCTGAAACAGGTATCAAGGACATACTAGTAACACCAAAGTTAGCTTGATAGTTACGTTAAAGAGGAAGAGGAAGAACGCCATATGTCTTGGTGAAGAATCTAGTGTCATTGTATCTGGGACCTTGGTAGCTAAGTCACTGAAATGATCGGCCTGTTGCCAATGGGAACTGATTTCGAGTCATATTAGTCGACGTATAGAAAAATAATGTTTATTAATCAATCGAAAAAAAACCCCAAATTGCGTAGAGATGTCAAGATGTTTTATTTACCTTAAGCACGGCGTTAAACACAAATGAATCAATCAATCTACCAGAGTTTGCAATTAGTGATGCTTATATGACACTCTAGCAAGCTTTCCTATTTGCTATCAGATTAGGGTAGGTCAAATGTCTGTGTAAAGAGTACCTGGATACGCAACTCATTCAGGTCGGAGAGAACTAACATAGTTGTCTGCCGTTAGACCTTACCCGGTCATGTGGAATATGTTGATAGAGATCAGAGAGAATTAACATGTTCTGCCGTTAGACCCTACCGGGATATGTGGAATATGGTACTCTATTTTCTTCCCTGCCCTCTTCCATATGTTCGCTATCTGGCTAAGAACAGTATTAATATTTTAACTTTGGAAGGACAATAATTTTCAAAACGCATTTATATCTAATATTTGACATTATGGTTGTGTAACATTTGATATCGTATTTATATGCACCATTGTCGTATAAGTGAGGCCTCATACCATGGTCTTTACTCCGTTCTAAATCAGTCAGTCGATTAAATAAATCAATCATCAATCAAAGAAACATTGGATTCCTATCGAAAGAATAAGCGACTGACCGAATAACCAACAATGCTGTGAACCAGAAAACCAGCCAATCAAAGAACAAACAATGCATTCAAACCAACCAACTCACACAATTAACCGATCAATCAGTAAATCAATCAACCAACCAGCCAACCTACCAACTAATAAAGCAACTTATGTAATCGTTTGCAGTGCATGTCTAAACTCGCACATAATACTAGCAAAATATAAATTTTTCTTTTGTGTGTTGCAACACACGTAGGCCTACTGTGTATTCCCAAGTGTGACATATAAACTGCCCGCTCTCACAATAAACACCATTTCATTATGTGATTATAGCATGATATTGTGTAATGCGAAGGGAGTAGACCAGCAAACAATTCCCGGCTGCAGTTCAATGGACCTATCTTACTCCATCGATACCATTAACCGCCTTCCTTTGGACATTGGGGATGGTACAACCAAGTACGGCTTGGCGCGTCAGGCTAATTGGCCAGCAGGAATCTGGACTGCATACATTACGGACCCTGGTGAGAATGTATTGGTTAGCACGTTCCAATGGAAAGGCCATTGGACGTAAAGTAGGCCTTCCACAGCGATATTTACGACAGAACAAATCAGAACAAGCGCAGCGAATTGATAACAAAAGTTGATACTGAGTCTAGTATCATTAAATATGCCGTATCATTTCTGAGAAAGAATTTCGTAAAAGACAAGGTAATCCTTTAGTAATCTTAAAGTCGAACTGTCAAAGGGATATTTTACCTGGAAAAATACATCAGAATTAATCTAATACCTGACATGGCTGGTAGGTTTTGTTAAAATACCTTAACTTCTGGATCAGCAAAATAGTAAATAAATCTAGTTAATCACGGCGAAATTCACCTGGAGCAGATCCAAGCCAGGCTTGAGGATAGCAAGGCAGACACATCGCACGGACTTATTCAAAAGATTGTATATGATATAAGGTAAGGCCTTTGTCACTGATGTAGTAATTTAATTCATAAATATCTTTTGTATTATAGACGTCGATAGAAAGGCTATATAAGAATTTAAAAAAGGAGACAAGTAAAAGTCAAAACGTATATTTATCTCTAGAAAATGTAACGTATATAGTTTTGGCGCATCGAAAACAGAAGATAAAATTATACAATGAAAGTCATCTGAACTTTCGTAAACTTCAGTATTTGTTTTGGGGGTCCAGGGTGTGCTTCTATGGTTAGCCTGTCCTCCTTCGCAAACTTCTGACAAATTCAAGTACCCCCAATCGACGTCAATATCACTTTAAGAGCAATCCTATAGATTTTGGACATCCTATGGGATAATTATAATATGCTATAGTATTTTGAAAATACAATAGGAAAATCGCAGAGGACAGTATTTTCGTTATTTAGGGATAACACTTTCTTAGTTTGAGCAGATGTAATTCAGACAATTTTGTAGGCTGAAACCCGTCCGGAAATCGGACCCATGCACGACCCTCAAAGTAAGGCACCGAATCGCCAGCTATCCAAAAATACTAAATGACACAACAATTATCACATCATATAGGATTCCATTGTAAAATCCTATAGGATTTTAGTTCAAAATCCTAGACGATCCTATATGATTGTTCTGTAAGGGATATGAATGAGTGAAAAGAGATCGTCCTGTGTGTTTCACGGGTAAGTTCCGGTTTTCCACAAAGGCTGAACTAGAAGAGATAGACCGGTAATTATATAAGTGAAATATTCTGTTCACCAAAATAAAAAGCAATAGTTTATTTGAAACAACGGTTGAGTTTTTTCTCTCCAAGTCGTAATGCTTAAAAACATTTTCTGGAATGAAACTGTTGCACTTCACCAAATACATGTCTGTTTTTTTTATGTATTTTACTTATAGGATTACTAATTGTCCGTTTCCCACTCTGCTTTGATTAAATTTCGTGGAAAAACAGAGATGATTCTTCCCTAGTTTCAATAAAGCGCCACAAATTGCGATGTTTAGCCAAATACGAAATTATCGCCTTGCATTTCGTACGGTGAAAGCCCTCAACTCCAACAGCACTCGAGCATTCATAAGTTTTCTTTTATTTAACACCGAGGGAAAGTATCCGAAAGTTTTGTGGTGACTTCGGGTATCTGCGGGGATTTTCATGAAGTTTATATCAATCTTTCTTAAAGCATCGTCGACGAAATACTTTTCAGTGCGACGTATAGGACCAAGTATATATATAGAGATTATATGTACAGTGCGTGGTACAAGTGACGATATATCAGCTCGAGTTGTCTCGCGTCGGACTGCAGTATCAATCGAGCTCGAAGAGCGAGATTGATACGCAGTCGGACCTAAGACAACGAGAGCTGATATAACGACACGTCATGGTAAAGTGAATTACGTCCTATTATTTTGCTAAACTTATTGTAAACAAGGACGTCATGATTTGAAAGGTATCTGAAACTCATAACGGGATGGTGTAAATTGTTATTTCTAGGCTTAGGGTCAACCATTAACCTGACAAACAAACCAAGTCATTGATAGCATAATTACCGTGACTGTGTCACATTACATTTAGCTTAGACAAAAACACGATAATCGAAAAGATAATCAATTGCTTTTATGGGTTTGTAATATTTTAACATGGTGGTTGTTTTGACCAAGCCTGCGGAAAAGTTTTGTAGTCATTAAACTAAACACAATCGGAAAAGTCTCCGGAACGCTTCAATTCGGTATTGCCTGTGGCTGCCTTGAAGTAGAATACGTCCAATTGAAAACCTCACAATGTTTTGGTCGGTTAATCTAAGCTACGTACTGATCATTATCCGTCAAAGGCAGTTTGCTTCATTGCGCAGAGAAGCGAGCTGCTGGAGGCGTTAAACTAACCGTATCAACATTACCTCCAACAATTCATTAGGGAGCATAGAGATCCACAAGAAACACGGCACGCTAACAATTATACTAAATGTAGAAATAATTAAGTCCCTTGTCAGCGACGTGCTTTCTTTCAAATTCATAATATAGACCATATTGGCTATATGAACACTAAACATACAGGTGTAAGTAATTGTTGAACTATTTCAACATGACCAGCAGAAATTCATTAGGGATCATAGAGATCAACTAGAAACCATATACGTTAACAATTATGAATACTTCAACTTCATCTGTAGAAAAACTGAAGTTCCCCACAACACACGTGTATTCTGACTAGTTAGTAATAAAGTCCATATTGATTATGAAGTAACAGCAGTAAACACGTATGTGCAAGTAAGTTTGTAATAAGTTTGTGATGTTTGAATAAATAAAGTAAAGCTTTAACTCAAAGATAGATTTACTATGTTCCGATATGTCTGCTTAAATTCACTGCACTGTCAAATACGTAGACAAGTAGAGATCCCACGTATAAATCAGTCGTCATATAGTGTCTGTCCCAGTTTATGAGTGGTGAACAAAAGAACGGATCAGCCGCCTCAATGAGGTGGTATGCTTGTGATTGGTATTCCAAATTCTTCAAATTTTACCTAAAAACATTCACTGGGGGAAAGTAAAAGCTGAACCTGACATCGATTCCAGCTTTAACAAGGCATTTCCCAAGTAAAGAACAAAAATTGAAATCCTGTGTGTAGACGTGGAACCTATCTCCGTTAACGTGTCTTCGATTTTACCAGGACTATTTAAGTTCGTGTTAGTATCTGCATATAGCCTATTTGCCATTTTGTGTTTAGGCCACCGTTTTCTTCAAATGAAAACTCCAATCATTCTGGGAAGTGTGTAGAGACATCAGTCAAGAGTAGCAGTTGTAGGCTACATTAAACAAAGTTTGTTTTTCGATTTTGCAGAAAAGGTAGGGATTGAAGAGGGCTTGATACGATTTTCATTTTCGCCTTGCCTGGGAACAATTTTAAAATAGGGCAACAACCATGTTGGCAAACAGAATAAGGAAACTTACAGCTAGGTCTGAAGGAAGACGAAGACAGTTAATCGGTCCATTTATCTTTAATTTTTAAAGCGCACAACAAATGCCTGTCGGCCTTCTTGAAAAAATTGTGTTTCACAATCTGTAATTCAATTTGGCCAAACTAACCATATCGGCATCTGGATGAATCAGACACAATGCTGATAAACAGGCCTCTGATGAGACTGTCCTATCTGTCCCTTAGTCAACATAAGCTGATTCTTAGCAACCTTTAAATATCTTGACTAGTTTTGATGTCATGAGGAAGGGCGTTTTAATCAGAAGCAGGCGTGTTAAAATTGTTTTGAAAAGCTTCAGTTTGGACAGATAATTAAATGAGCTACGGAGACATTATAAGGATTCGTTGTTCATTGCAGATTAACGGACCCTCGAATAATTAAAGGTTAGAATCACGTGGATCATGATTAATCTGTATTTTCAGATGTTACAACCGGATGCCTCATAAAAGAATTTTGATGGTCGGCTGATTGTAATTTCACTGTAATAACCAGGATTGATTTCTTTCTCTGGCTCCGTTAGATTACGCTAATTAACAGTATAATGTCCAATAACCACCACATATCTGAGTCTTCTCGAGAGAGGCATTTTTGAATGAGCTTTTAGGTCTAAATTTCGTTTTTGAAGCCAATAATAACCTCAAAGTTGTCATCTCCTCAATGTTATACATTTCTTCTAGACAGAATCGCCTTAAACGTTACGGGGACATTTCGGACAGCGACCACTTTCCCAAAACTCATATGATATTTTTTCAACGTGGCGGAATTTCATCGGTTGTGCGCATCACATTTTTAAATTGGTCCGTGTTCTTTGCCTGAAGAAAATGACAAGCCTTTGAAAAACAAGTAACTATATGAATTTGTTTTAATGTTATCCATTTGATAACAATAAGCTTAATAAAGGTTTCGGTGATCAGATATACCATCCAACCTGTAAGTTACAGTGACTCGTTTCACAAAGCGATCTTAGCTTACGTTGAACGTAACTGACAAGGCTACACTATGTATTCAGCCCTAGTCCCCATGGTATTTACGATAAACGTAAGCTATGATTGCTTCATGAAACGAGCCTCGGTGATCAATTAGGCTTCCTTGGAAGTATAATGTTTACGGTGCATTTCTCTTCAATATTTCGCGGAACAAAGATATGTAAATTATCATTTGCATGCCACAATACCGGTCGAATTGAAGCCATGAATACAGTAGTATGCAATAACATTCGGTGAATAATCAGATGGAATACAGTTTGCAACTTTGGTCTTCATTGGTGGCTTTGCTTCATATCCATCGTATTTAGGACAATGCCGGTCGGGAACAAAAATATAGGCGCGATTTCTAAGACCTCTGTACACTAAAGTGGTGGGGTAGGGAGAGATATTGGAGATGAATCCCTATGGCTTTTATACAAGAGCTGGAACATTTGACAGCAAATAGGTTTTCCCTTAAGTCCTGTGCCATTTACTCCAAGTTATATTAGACATTAGTGACTCTATACGCTTCCTTGTAAGCAGCTTAGTATTTAACACTAATGTACAGGTTTCTACTTGATGAGATTCATTGCTTTAGTATGCTGTTTGCCTAGGAAAGGTCGCAATTAAGTTAAACGAAATTAGTGTTCATGATGATGTTTCGAGGAGCTGCGCGTATTTTAACAAGAGTTATTGTCCTTGCGAATATTTCATTGTTGATTTTGGGCTTCTTTATAATTTTTCCAAATGCCCTTTACAAATCCATTTGAACTCACGAATGATATTTCATGGGACAGAAGTTTAGTTTAAGCATACGTTTCGATAACCCTCGCATATTTTATCCAGAATTACTGCCCTTCCGAATATATTCATAGATTTAATGGCTTCTGATTTTCGGAGACTTTGTAGTCTTAATTCTTTATGCTGCAGATCACGTTTACGTGTCATTTATCTTAACATTTTGACGACCATAGCTAATTTTTTTTATCTCGAAAAATAACATATATTAACAATTAAAAAACTGGTCTCGAGACTACAAAAGAACAGGAAGCTCCAAAATAATCACACGCATTTGTAGGCTTTCTTCTGAATTTGTTGATTCACCGTTGCTCCACATGTGCTCCAAGTGATTACCTATTGTCCCCTTGCCACAAACTGTGTAACCGGTCATTAAAACTCACATAGAATACACCTTAGTTGAAATTTAAATCTCTTTGGGTTCCTTTTAAAAGACATGAAACATTGTGTTGATTAAATGACAATTATAACAGATGAAGTAAAACACAAGTTGATCGGATCCTTGTAAACTGTTTCAACCCGTTTCATGCACCACTCGACCCCATTACACACAACATAATACATAAAAACCACAAGATTATCTTTAGGATATTCACCTCATTGTGACCGTACGTCCGTTTTTTTCATATCCCCTTTTTTACGCTTAGTTAGTTCTCCTTGGTGTTGAAGATATGTGCACATAAACGTTATGACAAACTTGTAAAGTAGCATTGCTGGCAATTTTGTCATCAAATTCCCTTTCCTCTGTTGCAGAAATCTACAGAACACAATGGCATCAGGAACAATTTCTTCATCGGCTAACTTTACCTAAGGATTACGCTCCAGGATGACGTCTAATTATTCAGTGGTGGTTGAATCTAACGTTGTTCTTGATTTAGATACGCTACCGACCACAATAAGCTCTACCAGTGAGACTAACGTGACGTTCCAAGAGTTTACTGAAGGCGTCGTGGCGCTGGCGTTAAATAAGTATTATTTGTGGATTTTGTGCTGTTTGGGATTTGTATTCAATACCGCGGCTGTTTTGACAATAGCCAAACTACGCCCTTTTACAACGTCTTCATTGTATGTTATTTTGTTGGCGGTGTTTGACACTCAGGCGCTTTCGTTCAAACTGTTGTATCTCAAACTGACACACTATGACGTAAATATTGGTGACGCTGGGTGTAAAGTGTTAAGTTTTATTGGTAGTTTTCTGGAACAGTTTTCAATATGGATTCTCATTTTACTAACCATTGAGAGATTTGTGGCTGTGTGGCTGCCATTAAAGGTCTCCAGATGGTTCACTATGTACCGGGCACGTCTTGTTGTTGTTGTTACTGCTTTGTTTTTAATTCTGATAAACTCACATCTCCTGTTTTTGACATATCAAGAAGAACACCCTCCGCCGTACGGGATTGAATGTGCCTTTTACCCCGACTATATTTACTTCGCTAAAAATGTGTGGTATTGGACTGAGAGCTGTTTGACCGGAATTATTCCCTGTGTGATCTTGATCATTCTGAACTCGCTGATTATCTACAGGCTGAGGCAGTCAATGGAGAAGCAGAAACAGCTGATCTCAGAGAATTCACAAAGTGTCTCGCACAAAACACACTTGACTCTTATGTTGGTAACTGTTTCGGTTGCCTTTGTCGTCCTCATGTTACCGCTCGCAGTGTTTAACTGTATCCGTAGTACCTGGGTGGCGTCATCGCCGCATGAAAAAGCCCAATATTTACTGACTCGAGAATTCGCGTACTTTTTAGCCGATTGTAATCACGGCTGTAACTTTTTGTTTTATTTTCTCAGCAGCAAACGATTCCGCGCCATGTTTTACCGTATCGTAAGATGCCGATGTAGCGAGGCACACAGACCAATCTACAGCGGCGCTTCCAAAACGTCGTATTATAAATCAGCACATAGTACAATTGTCAACAGCTATTGCCTTCAACCAAACATGAAACGGGATGACGTATGAGGAGTCGTTATTGAAAGGTTTGTGTATTCAGTTTGGGAGTAAAGCAGCATATTTAATACTGGCAGAGAGAGAGACTGGGGGTGTTATTACCCAACAACTTTGTAATAAGGTGCAACACAAAGGCGCGTGGATCAAGGTGTCGTGGATTGTAAATTCTTTCTTGTGCAATATTTGTGTGGTGCTTGTCCGATGTTGGTGCTTGTCCTGTGCCGGTGCCTTCATTGTGTAAGATATGAGTTTCCTTCACTCTTAGACTTGTCACGCCTTCATATAATAAATGAAAGGACTAAAGTTTAAAAAAAAAACAACAGCAACGTTTTTCGACAATGGCAGTAAGATCAAAAAGCGGACATAAGACAGAAGTGTTTTGACGTTACACCGGTCGAGATGTTTGGCATTCCGGTAAGGTCACAATGGATATATTTTTATTAAAAACAAGAAAATTGTCTTGCTTCGACTCGGATGCGAACTCTAATCTCTGGTTAATAGGGTCAGCACTTTTACGGACAGAGCTACCACGAATTGTCATCGAAGTAAAAGCTGCGAAACTCTCTTTGGAGAAGCACGGAAACAGGACTCGGGTATTTTTAATGGATAACTTGCCCATATATGTGTTATTGTTTGCGCTATTTTGATAGTCTTGCTCTGGCCACTATATAGTTTTATTGTAGATTTATATCTGTATTATGTCATTTCAAGAGCCACTTTCCCGAATGCCGTGTCGTCAGCGGACCACCTTGTAAATGTTAACTTATCTCCTTTGCAAACTTTTAATGGACAAAAACGCACATTGTATTGTCATATACTGACAAAATCTTTTCATGGATCATTTTCAAGGATAAGTTTGAACAAATATACTATTTATGATAAAGCGTTATGGTTTTTTCCAAAACATCTCTATCATTGTTCTGTTATTTTCCTGTTCTACAAGTCATCATATTAAATGTACTTTGCCAAATTTCGTCGTTCTTTGTTTTGTGACTAGTCTTCAAGACCATAGAACTTCATTTTTCTGGCTAGTTTTGTCACCTTATTTATAATCATCACGTGGTTTGAATAAAATGATTTACCTCCGTCCGATTGAATACAATGTCGAAAATTGTTATACCGAATTTATTACACTTCCTACATGTGTATTAAACAAAATTATCCAACATTATTTTTCTAGAAATTTCAAGATAAATAAAACAACAATTTCCAGTGTACCACAAAATAATAATTATTGGTACAATTACACAAAGTCTAAAACACCATATTCAAGGGTATTTCACTTATATAACGACGTGCCAGCACAATGGGTGGTGGAAACAACCCTCGACACCACTGGCAACAAACAAAGACAAGACGGGACAATAACATGACAACAACAGGACGCAATAGAGACATCACAAACAGATCGGCTTCCTATTCATCTTAGCTCTAAGAGCACCAAGGCAACATGAAGCTCCCTCCAACAACCCGCACACAGTATTTATGAGAGTACATCAATCAGGTCTAGTGGAATAGGAGATTGCCAAATCGGTCACATATAATGGTTCGTCGAAGCCTCTCTAATCGACCCCCAATATCCATAAATGTTTGGTATAGCTCTCCATCCACGAACAATTAAATGCATGCCCTGTTGTTAATCATTCAGTCCCAATAGATCTGGTTCATTCATACCAAATGACATTCCCGCCCCAATCCTTGGAATAAATTGATTGAACGGTATAGAAGAAGAGATAGGACGTCTCTTTCTCTCGCAAAATAACAGCGCGAGGGACCAAGACGTCATGTCTACTCTTCATTAGTCTGGGGCTAAAATCGGGTGTCAGTCTCCATAAACTGTATTACTTTATTATAATTATTTGGGCATATCTGCCAAAGATATAATGTGATTACTTAGTTCTGATTTAGGGTTAATACTAAACATGGCCATCCAATGCAACCTTGAAGCAGTAAAACCAAACCAAAAACCTAAACCTTGACATTAATATTGAGTGTCCAGTTTATTATATACCCGAATGACACATGTGTAATGCATTATTAACGTAGTAACTTGGTCGGAATTGATGCTGCATTCGGGAAAGTCACAATCACCACTCGTTGGGTAACTATAGGTCCTTAATTACGACCAAAAACTCGATTCACTTGATAAGCATCGTGTTGACGAGTGGTATTTTCTATTCTTAGAAGCACTCTTATGGAATTTAGAGATTGTGAAATCGTTATTACGACTTGAAACAGTGCTGTTGAATGATTTTTGTCGCAAGTACGAGGAGTCCCGAACGCAGCATGAATCCATACGATATAGGCTTTGTTGTGTGATGTTAACGATGGCTTCGCTAGGCTATGGTGTTGCAATACGGAGAAAATTTGTTGTGAATTAAAATCTAGTTCGTGCCTGTATACAAACTGATGGTCGTTTACCACGACACTTGGGGTCTCGTCTAGGATCGTTGATATTTCATTTTTCTTTGAACTGGAAAAAACTAGTAACCCGAATTTGAATAAAAAATTAGTTAAACCCATATTTAGACTTACTAGGTTTTACCCCTTCATTTTATCATGTTGAAATATGGGGAACTCTTTGCTGATCTAAGGTGTGCGTGGAAGGTTGGATATCGCGAGTTTGTCTATCAACCTTTCAATCTTTTCAACGGGTTCGAAGCCGATTGTTAATCTTAGGTTTGCAAGTTAGGTTTGGAGACAGCTATCGCGTGTTTTCAACAGGTTCGATGCCGAAAAAAAGGAAAAATACAATACTAACGAGCAATTTTTTATGATGAGTTTTGACATATTTGTTTATTTCAATTTGTAGCTTACATATAGATCACACAAAAAGCTTCTCTACATTGATATATCTAAACATGTACCCTTTTGACTGAGTTGCGGGGTGGCCACAGTGGCTTGACTACCTGTGTTCCAGTCGGCTTCTCCATGAGATATTTACTTATTTTCGCTTATTGTCGAGACTGATCTAATAAATTCCTAAATATACATATTTTTTTAAATATATGACAAAAATAAATAAAAATCGACATTGTATATTTGCTATCGTCTCTTAGTGGTTTTCCGCATTGGATAAATTTGATATGGTATTACGAAAGTTCCTCGGATTATTTTGTAAAAAATTATTGTAAGAAGGACGTCACGAGTTAAAAAAAAAAGATATCTAAAACCCATAACGGTATGGCGTAAAGTGTTATTTCTAGGCTTAGTGTTAACTAAAAACATGAAAAACAAACCAAATCATTGATGGCATAATAACCGTAACTATGTGTGACACACAATATACAGGTAACTTTGATAAAACACGCTAATCGAAAAGATAATAAATTGTGTTGATGGGTTTGTAATATTTTAACATGGTGGTTGCTTTGACCAAGCCTGCGGAAAAGTATTGTAGTCATTAAACTGAACACAATAGAAAAAGTATCCGGAACGCTTCAATTTGGCATTGCTTGTGGTGGCTTTGAAGTACAACACGTTTAATTGAAAGCCTTAACATTGTTTTTGTTCTGTTAATCTATTAAAGTTAGATACAGATTGTTATCCGTCAAAGGCAGTTTGCTTCATTGCGCAGAGAAGCGAGCTGCTGGAGGCATCCAATAACCGTATCAACACTACCACGAACAATTCATTAAGGAGCAAAGAGATCCACCAGAAACACGGTACGCTAACAATTATACTAAATGTAGAAATAATTAAGTTCTTTGTCAGCCACGTGCCTTCTGGCAAGTTCATAATATAGACCATATTCGCTATATGAACCCTTAATATACAGGTGCAAGTGAGCTAAACTATATTTGTTTGTTTGTTTGTTTGTTTGAATGTCGTTTAACGTCTTACTCCTAGCCATTTTCATTCATGCGAAGACGGATTGTCCTTGTACTTCTCATACATTCTGTCTTTCTAACAACAGTGGGAACACGGGAGAAAACATAGGAGAAACGAACCGTGCAATTGTCCGCAATACCTCGTGTGACTACTTCAAAAATCAGACGACGACTGTGTGTCTCGAACCTGTGGACGATACATGATAGGAGGATGAAAGGCCCCGACACGCTAACCACGAAACCAGAGCAGCGGAATGATGAGCTAGATTCTATGCAGTACGTTTGGTGTGGTCACTGTATCAGCATAACCACATTAATTCACTGGAGATCTTAATTTTCCACAAGAAACACACTATGTTAACAATCATGCATTATAAGTGTAGAAATACTGAAGCTCCCGACGACCCACGTGTCTAGTAACTAATCAATGTCATATTGACTATAAAGTTACAGTAAACACGTGGACTGCTGCATAGGTTCCTCAAGGAGAACACAATAACAAAGATGGAGTCTGAATAGATAGCCAGAAATCAGTATATATTACAAATAGTGTTCTGGGTATTTTGATAGTGCTTATGATCTTATTCTAGATCTGTTTGGTAACTGCTTTGGTCACTCATGTGTGGTGAATCTCATATCAATTCCCTGTCTATAACATTGGGTATTTGTCAATAAATATTGACCAAATCCAATTTACGAAATTTTTTACTAAATCTTGGTGGAGATATATTTATAGAATATTGGTCAATGTTATTTGGAAATAAAGGAAATGGTTAACAACATTTCCTCGGAAAGGTACAATTAACCCCGTTCTCTCTTCTGAACAATGTGTTTATTAGCTCTATTAGTAAGAATGAGGTATGGTTGAAACACTAACAAAAAATAACTGAATTATTTCTGAGTTAATTATTCATTCGCTGTCACCAACGATTTCAGCTGCTGGAACTCCACACATTTGACACCATTATTCCTGTTTTCCAAATGCAATACTCAATAAAGTTTCGACAAAGGCATTCGACGAACCAACAACGTATCAAGATGTACCACATATATCTAATCATATGGCTAGTGTGTAAGTTAGATGTTTCTATTAAGCATGCTTTTAATATTGATGGCATCTATTTAAAAACGTTAAAAGAATTACGCCATATTCAGAAAAAAAACGTTTATAATTTTGACGTCATAGTTAACAAACAAACCTTAATCCTGTGTAACTCATTCAGCATTTCAGACCATCCTAACAGCGATGACCATACAGATTACAGGGTTCTAACTAACATTTGGGTCAAAATGAGTTTGATAGTGGATAATATTAGGATTACAAAGGTCTATCTACTAGTAGGAGAGTATTATGTCCAATTCGTCGGTCTTATGTCCACAACAGAATAACAAAAATCAAATTCACTAGAAGGCACCTGCTTCAAAATAACAAGGTTCTATCTGCAACTTTCCTTCAATGAGGCTTAGGCTTAGCTAGGAAGGAAGTTTTTACACAACCAATAAGACTCCAGCCCATATTTCAGTTAGGTGAGCACAAGTAGCAAGTGGTTTTCTCAAAACGACCAAAATGTTATAGTTAGAACCCTGTGATTCTTTTAAGGTCGCATTATTTTGCTGTTATTGTTTATGATACCACATCCCACGAGTGGCATCAAGTCACAGGCATCAGCGAACACCTACTCAGGTCAAGGCTATTTTAACAATTAGCTCAATGTCGTGTTAAACTAAACAATAAATAAATAACAAAGGTTTGCTTGCCTTTCTATCAGATCAAGTAAATCTGGACATCGTGGGCGATTAACATTTATAGTAATAAGAAATGAATCGTTATATATATATTATCTTTATTGACAGTATGCTAGGCCATTGGCCCGGATACAAGCATATATTACTATATTTAATAGAGTACATGGTTTACATGGCATTAATAAACACAGCATAACATATTCATACGTTTACTTTTTGCTACATGACAAAATGATGCGAGGCATTTCAAAACAATTGTACCTTCACATGTCATTAGCAGTAGAAATCTGAGGAAGGTTCTTTTTCACAAATATTTTGATGGCAGATGCTGTTTTCTCAAGTCTTCATATGCTGAACAAACCATAATAAAGTGGTACTGGTCTTCAATTACATTTG
>JARFOD010086384.1:0-18577 GCA_031763545.1 Mopalia muscosa | reverse complement strand
CGCCCCCCCCCCCCCCCACCCCCGCGTCCCCTTTACGGCACCAACCCCCAAAAAGGGCAAAAATCACGGGATTTTATGTAGAGTCTGTGTCTACGCGTCTTTTCGCCACTGCAAATTTCGACACCGCGGACGTGCTTATGCCGGCAAAAGTTAATCGTTTTCAAAAGAAACATTTGAATAATATTTCTTTATAAATAAAGGTAAATAAATGGGACCAGCTCAAACAATTTTGCTAGCCTCCACCAGGATTGAACTCCGGAACCTTGTTAACAGGAATAGCTCTGGAATGGCAGCTAGATAGGGTAAACAAGATAGTCATTATATGCACCAAGGGAAACGTGTGAAAAAGATTGACGTATAACTTTTAGAATTGAAGAAAGAAAAAAGGCAGGACAAAATGGGACATACGGGATATAGTTATTCGGTTTCATTGAATTGTCTGAATATGTTATAATTGGCGGTTGAACAATCCTTCCAATAAACCCTGGTATACCAGATATAAACACTAATTCGACATTCCCTCCATGTCACAGAAGCGTGTTAAGTAACAGAATAGGGGCAATCAAGGATTCCCACGTGGGACACCAGAGTACAGAATACAGCTGTTGATTTACAGTCAGTGCTGAGGGCAGTAATTTGCCTGGATTCCCCGACCGGTTCCCAAGCACTATATCACTGTTTTACCTTCTTCGTGTGAACCTCTCCGGAGAGGCTTTATTGTCCTCATGTCTGGAGGATCCACAGACGGTTGTTAACATATTTCTGCGGAAGAACACGTAGGCCTACACCCTTCGTTACAATTTGTGTGCACGTTGTTCTTCTAGTGACTGCCTTCCACGGTTTCGGTTTCAATAGTGGGATCTTTGTCGTAATTACGCACAACGGCGCCATCGCGCACGTGCGCATACACACATTTTTGTTTTTTTATTTCTTTTAGTTGGTTTGGCTTGTTCATTAAATGAGGATTGTGATTCTCGGAAAATCCATAAGAAACCGAGTGACTATATCAGCCTACGCTGATTTACCTTACAGGAAAATCATATAGGATCCTCTCAGATTTAAGACAAAATCGTACATCATTTTTTTATGTAGGCCTAATCATATAGGATGTGGGGGAAAATCATAAAAGATTTTCATAATAATCCTATAGCATCCTATAGGACATCCAAAATCCTATAGGATGCTATTTACAGAGAAGTGTAACAATTCAGAGAAGCAATACATATGTTGCTCCCGTAACGCCTTCATCTCACCGCCCCCACCCCCTTGCTTTCTGTGCCCGAAACAAATGACCAACATTTTTATCCATTGACGCTTTGGGTACTAAGAAACTTGATGTATACAAATCACTAGGTCGTCAGTAGAACTAGGAGTCATTATGTCTGACAAAGAATAAAACTGCCTAACAATTGTTCAATTTCAAATGAATTAAAGACTTGTAAATTAAATAACATAACAGGTACTGTGTTATAAAGCTGTCTAGTCTGGGTGGAGCTTTAAACAAACGCTTTTGGAAGTTGGACACAATTTTTTCTAAAGTGATCAACTGTTTTCTTCTGGGAAATTCATTAAGCGAAAATACATACCGCTGACATAAAAGATTTTATTTCCTAGACAAGAAAGACCAGCAAAAACATAGTGGTGTGTCTATATCCTTTTGGTATATATTAACTTATTAATCAAGCTTTTCCAATAAAGAACATACATTATCAGATCAAAATAGCTAATGCCTTTGTGTTATCTACAGGTAAATTTTTAGCGAAAGACGAAAGTAGTTTACTGTATCAATCAATACACTCACCAATAAGATGATTAAAAGATGCAAAGGACAGCATTAATTACGATACTCTGCATCCTAATACTCGATCTAATTGGTGTCGCAGGATGGGGATGTTGAACTGCCAATCCTTACTCCTACATTAAGCACGCGTCACGTGTGAAACGATTAGCTCACTAGTTTAAAAAAACGTGTTCAGACTCGGATACTTCTTTATTCAGACCTAGAGTAATTATTTCTCCAGAAAAGGCAGGCAATTATCACCTGCATGTCATAAACTAAATTATATGGATCGCGACGATGGGAGAGAAATACAGCGTAAATTATCAGAGGCATGTGGATATGGCTTTCTCAATAAATGATCAATGTACAAATTTGTTTCGCTAAGTTATTCCGTAAACTAAGGACAACTCACCGATGCGTATTATTAGTCAATATTGTTTAATCTATATTGTAGATACAAATATGGATATAGTGGTCCATTATATATAGGGTAAATGAATCCGGTATATACATAGCAGTAATGAAAATCAGATTTGTTAACTGTCTTTACCCGACTAGAACTAATTGTGTAACTCATGTATGGTAGGGTTATCCGGACATATTGTTTCTGTCTATATATACATAAACTGCATGTTTGAGATTGGAACATCATTATATTGTCAGCGCGAGACGTTTGATGCTCAGCGAGCGAGGATTTAATAAACAGATATAATAAAATCAACCTACTCAATGCAAATTAACTTGCAATATTCTGGGCATAGTAGTTACTTTTTATCACTCTGATAAAAGTTGGTATTCAAACTATATCTTGGTGAAAAAATAATTCGAAAATCAATGTGGCGAAACATTAATTGCCTATTTCTGGCACATCAGTTTTTAGCAGGTCATACATTTGCCATAGCGTATTTCTTGAAAACTATTCATGTTAGAAACTTCAAATTTGTAAAAATGTAAAGAACACAATGCGACCTAGTAGACAAGCCTCGTTTTTTTAACGAAGTTCGTCCTGGATTTGTTTCAATGTTTTCTGAAAGTTGTATTTGACTTTTTCATAATACTTTCTGATGTGGGATAGACCAAAATATCCACTGTGATTGATCTAATCAATATTTTAAAAATGAGGCACCGTTTACCAGCCCAAGGAGCATTCTACTAGTTCAACTAATCGCTTGAGTCGTATCGTTATTGCATTTCGAAACCCTTAACAATGCAGTATATTTCTTTCTGTTGACATTTTGGCCCGCTCATTTTGCAATATTTTTAGAAATAATAACTGGATTTTTTACCAGATTCACAAATATGTAATCCTGAGTATTCAGACTTTCAACAAATATTTACCTATATATGGTCTGGATTTATACTCTTCTACATAATATACAAAACATTACAGGTATTCTGAAAATCGATCAAGGGGTTCAGCTAGAAATTGTTTTTAAAAACATGAAAGTTACAAAAATATATAAATAAATTAATGGTTGTTTCATGATACAAGTACAAATCTATTTATATTTTATTTTAATATATTTATACAAATTTAAATCAAGTGTATGTATTGTAGAAATTGTTTTAATGACAACCGTTTTCTTTGAGAACTAATCAACTCTGCAACATAGCTGCCCATATATGATGGATCATGGATATTGATCGATCTGCACATTTACTATCGCTAAAATTATATAAATGTAACATCGTTACAGCCTAAGCAGGTAGAAAACCCAGCTTTTCTGTGATGTGGATGACCTTCTTTCTCGTCTTTTTTTTTTCCGACCATCGCTTGGGTGGTTTTTACAAGGTTTCCTCCAAGTTTTCCACCATAACTAGGGAAGGAGCAGTGTGAAGTGGAGAATGCGCTGCCATATAATACCCTTGAGTACGACCTTAAACCCTAATCAAACAAACAAACTTGAGTCATTTCATATTGAACTAGCACGAAGCGCACTATGCCCTGAAGTCATGAGCTACTTTCTAAAACGTAAAACATTCTCTGTTATACCGAATGTACTCATTCCAGGCTTCGAGACGGTTTTTATCAATCAATAGTTAAATTAAAATTTAGTTCTTAGTTCACCACTTCAACTTCAGTGTAGATATAATCTGGTTCTGAGTTCACCAATAAAAGTCCCGTTAAGTTAGAATTTAGTTCTCAGTTGACCAATGAAAGTTGCTTGAAGTTCTCAGTTCTCAGTTCACAGTTCTTATTATGGTGTTCACTTTTCTTATAATCATCAAGCAAAAAACAAACGAGTCAGTTCAATTGTAAAGTGAAAGTTGAATTATAACTTCAAAACCTTTAATCATATGTTATACATTATTTAATCATGTTAAATCTACTGTGATAAGTAGACAGAGTCTCTGTTAATATTTTAGAAAATCAATTGTCCGCGTCTGTACGTACCGACTGGCGATCAGCTTCGTTCAAGATCCAGACAAACGTGATATCACCAAGGCTCACCTCAACTAGTCAATGTCTCGCGAGAGCCAGCTGTACATCCATGCTTCGTTTGGGGATGTAAACAATGAAACCATTTCTTCTGGTTGGACACATATGGTTTTGTTGTACCAGTGGTTCAATTGTCTGTTGTCTGTTTTGTTGATATCTATTTTAGAGCCGACAATACAACAATGGGTATAGTTAACCTATTGAGAAATGGATGAGTGGAATTGATTTCCGACACGACGGTGAATTTAATGTGCCTGTTTTGGGTTAAAGCATCCCACTAGAAGGAGCTTTTAGAAGGCTGCGCCCCTATGGTTAGGAATTGGTATGTTTGGTATTGGTATAGTCATTGCGACCAATATTCGACCGTGCCAACATCAGTTCCCGATCATCTTAATATTTTATCGAGCCCTGATTGTGATTATGCAACCCGTTCTACAGTATGTTAAAGCTCAATGGTGTAAATCTGCAGAAGCTTATTGTGTAAACTTACGTGCTAATATGGTGCATTTGCAGTTTCATCTGTTGTTAATTTACAACAATATATGTTAAGGCTACAGAAGTACATAGTTTAAAATAACACTCGAACAACGTGTCTTATAAATAAGCAGATCACAAGTGTAAATTTACATCTACACTGGTAGCTTCACAAGCCGATATTCACTGTTAATAAACAACCAGTCAGCGTGTGTTTACCGAATAATTTAATGTAAATTCACATAAATCTACAGGGTAAAGTGGTGGTTACATAATTGCCAGCACTCTTTGGTGTAAAAATACAGCAGTACTTTTTACGGTGATACTGTCAGTTGTCAGTATTAATTTGTCACAGTGAAATGATCAAATATCATTTATTCACATTTCCGAAAGAGCTGGAAGGTGATTGGTTAAAATTCGTCTGAAGCGGTTTAAAAAGTCAATATCGCAAACGGTATAGCTATTAGCCGTATATGATTATCACAGATAATTCGGATACATAAGGTGTCAGCACAATAGAATCCAGTACAGTCAAATGAAATTTCTGATGCATTTAAAGATGAATAGACACGTGGTGAGAGCGCCGGTGACAAATGGCACAACCAATAAAAATATTCCAGAAGTGCCATGTCTGCAGGATGATATCCCGTGCGCGAAATATGAATCTCTGGTACGACAAAATGTCAACTTTCAAAAATCCGCGAAACCTGAGCAATAGAGTATGCAGATAAGCTCAGTAAGTCTACATTTTGTGTAGTGTTTTTCTTCTATGTACACGGTCAGATAATAAAGACTAATCGGATAATCGCTGAAAAATGAAATATCAAGGAGCAAAGTTAGATATAGGTTTAATCAGTTTAATCACTATTGACTGTTGACTAACGATTACCATAGCGACAATACAACAGCAGGTAGGTAATTTAGATCTAATTTTAACCAGAAACCAATATAATGATCATAGTAGATTTATAACTCAAGGGGGCAACAGAATGTCTTTATTTTGATGTGTATACACCCAGATCGAAATTGGGTATCTGAAACCACTTGGTGTTCATTATTTTTGTCAGTCACAATGCCCTCAATCACAAACATCGCCTTTCAAAAGTGTCACAGATGACTTAAATACCTAGTACATATTTTATTTTCGGAAATTCTACATCATGTCGCCATTTGCCTCCGGATATTCAAAGAGTAAGAGAGTTTCTGGGATTTACTAACACTACAAAATGCAGCAAAACGCATGTCTTGATTTCTACGGAAAATACATTTCCCGCTCCTAATTTTCAGGTTGACCCTTCTGAAGCACCTAAAACCTCAAATTTCTGGTGTTGGTGCCGCCATTGATGTTTACTCACCTTTACATGTGGGCAGAGATCCGGTCCATTTACCGTCAACTTCGCACGTTCTTTGGGAATCGCCAACCAACTCGTACCCATCGCTACAATAGTAAAACACCCGGGCACCATAAGTAAAGTCTGAGCTGTGCCTATAACCATTGCTCGGATAACCGGGGTCCGCGCAAGATTTCGCTGAAAACGTAAAAAAAATGAACGAATTAGCATTCATACTATACGTAGGCAGGATATAATTTGTTTGTCATTAACTTAAAGAAAGAATATAAGAAAGCTTAACTGGTTCAAAAATTGTGTAGTCACACAATCTACTTATTGGTATTGAACAAACAACTTCCAGAGCTAAACTACTGAAAACTACTATATACAGCTATCCATAAGGCAAAATTACGTTCTTACAAATCCAAATACTTTATTTCTCTACGGAAAAAAATTGAAAATTGGCAAAAAGAACTCTTCGTTTTGGTAGGGTTTTTTTTTTTTTTTTTAAATCTTATTTTCAGCAATATGACTATCGTGTACATATTCGCATATCAATGACATATACACGGTATTTCTCAGAACTATATCGAAATGATATTCCTTTTGCAACCCTACTTTGTAGGGTGATATCTATTACCGACACCAATATCGGAACTTAAAACTTTTATTCTCATAGGACAATTAGGATGTCGCCATAGGCTCTATGAATCGGCTTGAAGGTTGTCTAAGTCTTTGGAATTTCTTGAATTATTATCGATATAAAAATTGGCAAGAAACCTGAGCTTGCGTTCCACAGACATCTTATATGTTCGATAGAGCCTTTAGACCGCAAAGGCAATGTGGTGTCTATTATCAGAGGCCATTGATACATAACCCTTAGGGACAATGGCTGGACGGAATTGGTATAGTCTGTCCTGGTTAATAATAGATCAATATCGTCTTTCTGACTTACGTTGACAAGACATAATTGGCCCTTCCCATTCTCCATTCAGGCATCGGGAATAGGGGCTGCCGTCTACATAATACCCAGGGTCGCAGATATACAGTAGTGGGGTCCCTTCATCGTATGGGGGATCCTCGCTGTTTATAGAAGAGTGCGCTATAGCGGGAGGAATGCCACAGAATCCAGTGGGAGCTAGATGCAAGGTAGCAATGAAGACAAATTGGATTGAGAGTTTTTCCTGAATATTATATAAATTTATATGCTCTTGATATATTTCCTGCCAGAAGGCCATTCACAAAACGCAATTATGCGAACTGACTTTTCGATCACATGCAGACAAAGCCATAAACAAATAGCATGTATATGTCATAAGTGTTTTGTTTTTTTTTACTATTAAGCGTGGCGTTTTCATATCAGTTTAAAAAGAGTAATGACAGAAAAGCAAAAGCTGTCACTGTCTTCGGAACCCAATTTATATTCCTGGTATTCAGTAAAATGTTAAGATGTTGGGTGCTAACGTGTGGCATTGATTACCAAAGCGTGTTTTAAGCGGCGTATTAAATCGTTCTTAGCATTACAGCATGTCATTCGCTCCTGTAGTATATAATGGACACTTTTCATTAAGCACAAATTTTGGTTTGGTTTCAAATAATAGCGTCAACAAAATGCACACAGTTGGATTCACCTAGCAAAGCCCATGAACCCGACTTAAATTTATTTGAATATCTTTATTGTCCAATATCAATATATATATATATATACCTTTTCCATCTCACATTACCGGCATAATAGAAGCTTCAGAAACAATTCACATAATGTAAGCAGCTGCACAATTAATGCCGTGAATTGGGTTATCAGTTAATTATCCTAATACTTTCATTTAATAGACTTGGAAACAGAGCTAAATCATACAAATAAGGATGAAGAAAATTATTTAAGTAATTTTTTACCACTTCTCAACCACACCCTATCAAGCCATATCTACCATTTGGGTTTATCCATGTACTTAAACGCTTCAGCTGTCTAATGTTAGACAATTGTACCTTAAATCTCCTTGCTATGAAGCTTGATGCGATATTCGCCTGACCCCTGGCATCAAACTACGAGGACATAGCCTCTGAATAGTTTGATAATTTACTACTAATCTCGTTTCCCACGTTTACCAACAGTACCGGCATTATGGCACATCGATTTGTTCCTATTAAACCGCCAAAGCCATTAGAAGTAGCTACGTGATGAGGCAAAGAGTATTTGCGGAGCGAAGTACCGGTCACATTAAACCATACGCAAAGCTTTAACGTATCTTACATCACTCATGAGCCCACGAAATCGATAATTTGGGGGAATTTGATTCCACTAGCCGTCACCTCGTACAGTGAACAAACAACACAAATTTGGTTTAGATAGCTTCATTATCCAGTATTATCGTTTATTTAAATGGCACAAACCCTATGTATACCTTTTCTTAAATTTGTAGAGGTTCCAATACTGCTACAAACAGTGTTCACAAATAATTCATTGTGAATGACCAAATTACAGAAAAATGTGCTGTGAATCCCCAAGTTTTGATAGACCGTTTTATCGGCTAGGTGAAGCTTAAAAATAACAAAAAATATTAAATTTAAATATTCTTACACAAAATTAAAAAAAACTGAGGCGCTCACTCGTTTGAACTGATTATCCCATTTGCGCCTTCAAATGGGATCTGTTTGTTACAAAAGAAAATGACATTAAATGATGTACCGATGCATTTTAAGTATTCAAATCCATTCCCTAAACACATGGGATTGAAATCATTTAAAGACTTCCTTGGTTCCAGTTCAGCAATAAAATGTATAACTTGAAAATTAAATTAAGACAGGTGAAAAACGCTCAAAGTTAGAATTTTTGCTAATGTCAGAAAGCACTTTGTGGAATTGGTACCTGGTCTTCTACAACCTACATGTAGTAAAAAAAAATTAAGGTTTTATTTATATCAATTTGGATTGTATAAATTTGTGAAAAAAACTTCAGTATACTGTATACAATCATAAGAATCGTAACCCAATTTTGGTCGACACTGTCATTTTAACTAAGACAATATTGTAAATACCAGCACCAAAGCCATATTGCTTAACACTGTATGATGGCGAACCATTGCATCAACACCCACACAGAAGGATGTAATCGTGTTTGATTTGCCACAATCCAGACGGTTTTATCTGAGAGGACACTGTTGGCAAAGGCTGGAACCTTTAATATAATATAAATAGATTTCAATTTCGCTGGTCTTTAGAGTAGCATAAATCTATCCTACGTCCTTCTTCGTCATACTTCTCAAAGCAATAACAGACTGCTGCGTGAAATTTATTTTACCACAAACTTTGTAACTTTCCGTGTTTTCAGTTTACTGAACATTCGAGAGTAGTTTATTGGCAAACACTAAAAACCCAATGATATTCAAGAGCTCTAAATAAGAGAGTGTGATTGTAAATTATAGAAATTGTATTGGCGAATGTCCATCTCCATAACGTTCTTACATAGGTTATATGTATCTGTCATTACCAGATAACAAATCTGGGTTTGTACAGCTCTCCGATATAACGCACGGTTAAACTACTCAATGGAGTGTAGTCATCCTAATTTGTAGGCTGATTTATTCCTTACCCCTGCCGAATATCTAATTGTTGGCTACATTTTAAGTAATAATTTATACACCAAATTAAGGGTCATTACGTAGGTTACCCATAACAAAACTCAAGATCAGGGTTTATTAGGAAACCTGTCTCAGGAATTTAGCTAGAGCAGAAGATGATTCTTTGATTTTAATTAATCTACATCCCTGTGACAGTGTGATAGCTTTTTAGAAACATATATTTATGTGGAAAGAAAAAGTCGTACACAGAAACATTTAATACTTTATATATTTTCATACAAACTATTCACACTGACACAGGGATGCCGATTAATTAAAACCGAGGAATCATGTTGTGTTCGAAAGAAATTCACAGACACGACATTCTGGATAGATCTTTATCTCCAGTTGTTATATGTTATTACTATTATTAAGTTCGCGTATTATGTTACTTAAACAAAAAACCATACAGGCAGACAACAGTTGAAGCCGAGCCAAATTTTGAAGACGGAGCCAATCCTAGACAGTCAGATTAATGACTCAATGTCGATCTAATCATGTAGTGTTGGGGAAACTTGACCAAGCAAACCGTCTAGATGACCTATAGTCCCGATAGTATAGCCACAATGAGGCTTATCTGTTTAATGAGAATAAGTGTTAATAATGCAAATGGATGACACACATCGTATATCACTTGAATGCACCGGAATGACAATACATTTCTCGACGACAGGAAGCTTGTGGCGCCGACGATAGAGATTCCAACGTTAATTTGGTACATTTTATATAGGACGCCAAACATTTCCGATGTTCACTGTTATCAAATATATGCACTGTCAAAAGCACAGCACAACAAAACCCATTAAGTCGGATAAAGTCTTATAGCTATTTAACATCCTATAAAAATTGTCTAGTCTTTTCAATTAATTTGATTTCTTTTACATTTTAAGCACCGATCCTATTTCCTTGGCATAGATATCTACCATTAAATCTGGAGCTGAAATGATTTGACGCAGTCTAATTTCCGACAGAGAAATGTGATGACATTGCCTTTGGAAAAGTCCGCTAATTTGCTCCTGATCTCACTCCATACGTTCCCCAATCAAGTTTATCATCATCAACGCGCTTGTCAATAAATTTATTTCTATACGAAACAGTCAAAGCCAATAAAAATAGCAAAAAAGTTGTGAAGAAAGCCGGTTGCATTAAAACACATAAATATGACACTTACAGGACCCTTACAGGACGTTGGTTTAAGATGACATCAGCATAACTTTTACCCGTTCAGTACACTGGGTTCAACATATATATCGCCACCCACAGAAGGGTTTCAATTGCACTCGTGTTTGATTGGTACACTCAAGGTGATTTAATCTAATAGTACACTTTTGTCAATAGCTGGAATCTTTAATATTAAATGAATAGATTTCAATAACCCTGGTCTTAAAGGTAGCCTAAATCTACCATAGTACTCTTCCTTCCTCATACTTCTCAAAGCAATAACAGACTGTTATTCCGCAGCTGTCTGAAATTATTTTTTTAACAAATTCTTAACTATCCAAATGTTCAGTCTACCGAACATTCTGGATTTGTTTATTGGCATACACTAAAAACCCAGTGATATTCAAGAACTTTAAATAAGGGAGTCTGATTGGTACAAATGAATTGTAGATACTGTATTGGCGAATGTCCATAAAATGTTCTCATCAGCTTTCTCTTACATATGAGCTGTTCTATTTGCCGTTATTATAACAGATAGCAAACCTGGTTTTGTAAATCTGTCTGTTGTAGCGCACGATTAAGGTTAACAATAGACTAGGGTCATTTTGTTGGTTTTATTTGGATAGGTGCGAAAATACCAAAGGATCTGAAACAAAGCTTACTTCCGCAATTGTGTGTTCACAATGTTCTTTTGAAAGAAAAGGCTAGAAATGGTAACAGTTTAACAATAAATGAAACATTTTGGCTTGTTTACATTAATAAATATATTTATGTGGAAAGAAAAACTGGAATACAGAAATTTGTAATACATATATATTTATAAACATTACTAGCACTGACGCAGAGATGCCGATTAATTAAAACCGATAAATTATCTTATGTTATGTTCGGATCAAACTCCCAGAGACAAGATACTGAATGTTGTGTTAATTAAACAAAAAACATACAGACTTGTTGCTGAGCGAAATTTTGAAGTCGGAGCCAATCCTAGACCGTCAGGTGAATGACTCAAGGTCGATCTAATAATGTAGTGCTGAGGAAACTTGACAAAGCAAACCGTCTAGATGACCTATAGTCCCGATAGTATACCCCATAATGAGACATATCTGTTTAATGGGAATAGGTGGTAATAATCCAAATGGATGACACACATCATATACCCCTTGAAGGCACAGGGATGACAATGGATTCCTCTACGACAGTAAGCTTGTGGCGGCGACGATAGAGATTCTAACGTTTCAATACAGTTCTGTATCCATTAATTTGGTACAGTGTATACAGTACGCCAAACATTTCCTATGTTCATTGGTATAAAATGTATGCACTGTCACAAGCAAATCACATCAAAACCCATTAAATCGGATAAAGATTTAATTCTATTTTACATCCTTTTTCCAAATGTCTGGGTTTTTTTCAATTACTTTGATTTTTTTTATAGTTGAAGCAGAGATCCCATTTCCAATACACAGATATCTACCATTTAAACACAGGGCTGAATTGGTTTGACGTGACATGAAACCGATCTACTTGTGATGTATTTGTATTACATCCGGTGATTGTCCTGTAGTTGTCCTGTCTTGTCTATGTTTGTTGCCAGTGGCGTCAACGGTGGTTTTCTTCACTCTGTCATGTGAGTGAAATAACATTAAGCACAAGTAAAACCCGAATAAAACAAACAAACAAATCAAAAGAACGCCCTCGGAAGTCCCCGAGTGTGCTGCGAAAATTGTTTCATGCGTCTAACGATTGTCGCAATTATGACATGCATAATTTGTCAATCACTTGAAAACATAATACCTGTAATGTAGAGTATTAACAGTTTTGATTCGTGTTGGGTTTCAAACCTAATGTACTCCTAAACGAAATTTGTGTTCTAAATGCATTTTATAAAAACATGCTTTTTATATTTATGTATAGGGCAATGCAAGCATACGCTGGTGAAATGGCTTCTGGTGAACATAAGGTATGGTTTTTGTTCATTTTCTTAAATCTTTCACTGTCCAGCTTAGTGATGAAACCACAGTTGGGAGAGTTTCGAGATTTGGCTGATTGCAAATGAAGGCAGTGCTTGTCCGTATTATGCACTCAATTGGTTTAAACGTTTCAAAACTGTTCTTGAAAATCTTGACACATTCATTACATTTCTTAATTTTTTTTATATATAATTTAAGCATTTGAACAACAGTGAATTCGGAAATATAAAGGGCAAACAAAAAAAAAACCCACCAAAAACGTATTTTTCGGAAGATAGCAAAAGGATTGCCAAAAATACATCTTGCAGTGAGTAGCTTGAAAAGATTTCACACTACTGGTAATTAACACTATTGTACTGATTATTGTTCATTCAAATGGAGTTACACTCTATTTTACAACTGGTATCGATTCAAATTCGTCCCTAGGGCAACATTCACTCAATTATACCCTATTGTCAGATTCACACAAACTCAAGTGGATTTGTAAGTAACGTTACCAGTTAGAGTGTGATCAAGTCCAAGAGATCAAAATGTGGAAAGATCTGACTTTAACAGCAGGTGGTCGAAATGGTCTGATAATAGAACATTATCTCTAACATTTATGCCCATTGTCGTACCACACGAATCATTAAGTTCAGTCTTTGAGATTCTGACGATTCTAAGTTGTCCTGGCCTGAGTAGTCTGTATTAACAAGGTCCAAAACTTAGACATGTTTAACACCGCAACTCGTTTGAATTACCAAATGTCATTACATTAACAAGACATCCATAAACATGGTTGTATTGATTTCACTATAATAATGAGGATCCAAGATATTTTCCCGAACATAACAACCTGATGTTCCGATAAAAGGATATAAATTAGACTTATCCATACAGTCCGGAAGTCTTTTTTGTGAACACTTCTTTTCGGAAAAACCGCCTGTATGCCATATTATAGTCGTTCACAATACTTTAAGACATATTTACGCCAGTTCTACGTTAACTCATTGATTTATGGACGGGCTGAGCGGTATATGATTATGAAATAAATTTATTAGCCGATTTAGTTCAGATAAATTACCGTAAATGAGAGTCTAGACTGAAATATAACATAAATTTGAACAAATTACCCTTTTTTCCCGAGTGAATTAGTAGATTACAAAAATGTTATACAAGCCTCAATTTAATTCAATTCAATTACGAGATTTTGAAGGAAATAGCACACCTATACTTTCCTGACAAACTAGCATTAAAAGCTTGTTGACTACTTTGTTGTCTAATGATTCTATTTTTTCTGGGCGGCTATCGCTTGTGAATAAAATACATCGAGCGAAAGAAACTGGCAAGGCTATGTTAGAAAAAAGGAACTTTCCAGAAATCGGGTGAAAAAATGTATCATTAACACGCAATATACATATTAGAACCGTACCATGGAAAAAAGAAATGCACAGGCATGTTGCTGATAAGGAAAAGCCAAGCAACTATGATCAAATATTAAACAGAAAAACATGTAATCAGCTGCAGACGAGGCTGCTCTTTGGATTCACAGCAGCCCAAGGCTTTGGGAGAAATATTTTTGCGTAAAACCGCATGCAAACTCACAACATGCACATGATATTCTGGTTCCGATTTGAGCCTGGAAAATCCTATGGTTATACTTTAAACCCATAGAAGCCAATATATGTCCACTGCGTTGATGAGCCGAAACGTTTGTAAATAAATAATGCAGAACCTATTTATACTAGTTTGGCAGTATAACTCAAAGTATAGTCCTTGTCAGACAACAGTTTTATCAGATAGTGAATTAGAACGATTTGAATAAATTAGCTTCATGACAGTTTAAAACTTGAAGCTAAATTGACCAGCATTTCATTATTAACCTTAGAAATCGATGAAGGTAATGTTGGAATTATTTGAAAAAGAGTTATTTCTTTACTCCACATAATATATAAGACGAACAACTTCACGTGTCTCAGCGCGAGAATATACGAATCGATAACACTGTATGCTGCTTATATATTATTAATGTTTAATGGGAGTCTCGTATTGAAAAAAGGGTGCGTTGCAAACGGTCCTCTGGCGCCAAAGTGGTCGAGATCCGTGGCATTTTAAGTAATGGCACAAGCGATAAACCTGTGTGGCGCCATTTCAAAGCGCCACTATGTTGTGACCCCAGAGAGCTTCCTAGCAACGATTAAATTACCTCCCTTGCCAAATTTCCTAGACTGCCATTCTTCATAGTAAATCACTTGTGTTACTGTTATTTAGCTATCAACTGTGATTAAAACAAGAAATGTGGACCAAACACTAACCTTTTGTTGTAGGAGCTACGGTGATAGATGGTGACTCGAATTCATTTGGATTTCTTGGCGGAACAGCTAGAGTTAATGTAAAAAATTGCAGTAAAACACAATACCTCAACATCGTGAGAAATCCAAGGAATCTGAAACAAACAAAAATATTTTCAAGAGAAAGTGGAGACGAATGATTTATTTCTTTATAAATCATAATGTAAGAAATACCTTAATTGATTCCATGTGGAAATATTGTCGTGTTTTATATGTCCTTTTGATTTTAAATCAAACATGGATAGAAGAGTTACAAATTGTAACTTTGATAATTAAGAAACGTTATCTAGCAAAAATTATGCTTTTAAACCAAGTCAACAGAAACCTATAAAAAAAATAACATTATTGAAAAAGAATTTGTATCGAATCAATATATTACGGCAGTTTTGTTCAAAACTGTTGTTAAAGATTTCCATGCTCGATGCAAGTTATGGCTCCATTTCGTTTCCCTACACAAAAATCAATAACATACATATCGCTTCTGAACTTTGCTTACAGATCCCCAAATTCAAAGTTGGGATAAAACCTAACCCTATACCTAAATACATCAGAGATTCTAAACATGATCGTTAAAGCGATACTCCGTGCTGAAATATAATATATATAGGTAAACCGGGCTTCATTTCTTGAGTTCAATTATGCTCTCTAAATTTCTCATCAAGCTATATGAGTTTTATACTTGGATCTTAAACAATGGGTAATGCACAAACTACAGTCAAATTTATCCATGGGGCCATGTCTAGGTACTTTTATCATTAAGCACAAGAGCTCCACAAATATTAACCAATCAAATATCTTTATTTTCAAAAAAAAGTTCCTACGTCACGAAAACTGTAGAGTCAACTGTTTGAATCTTTGACAGTTCACCTATATAGGTCATTGGTTCACACATGTTATTAACACAAAAGAGTGTTAGTCGAGTGACGTCAGGACAGAGCTGGACACGCCCAAAATTTCAGCCGCCAGTGGTCGTAGGAAGGTTTATATCTGTAACCCTCGAGTTATTTTATGCAATCCAAAAACGATAAGTCGACACCATATTTAAGTATATTAAATGGTAACCTTTCAAGGAATATAGGGTCATTTCAGCCGGGAGTATGGCTTTAATGTCCAACACGTGGGTTCTATTTCTAATTTGTATATACTTTATTCTTGAACTTTGTTTCTAATATGCATGTATCACTAAAACGCCCTTCAAGGCAATACGGATCAGAAACAAATTGTCTAAAGCCAGCAAAAGACATACAATCTCATGATGTACTTTACGAAACGTCTTCGCCTCTCTCCTTTCTGTCTAAAAGGGAAAATCTACGAGCTTTAAAAACTCCCAGGAGCATATTGCATCAATGGAGTCGCAATTATCGCACGCGATCAACCGCGTTTGGCTCACGACCATTCTCGTTATCAGAGACAGTTTCAATCACGATCCACAAAGTCCATGGATCGACCGACTATTGGGACGTGTCAGAAACAAAATAGACTTTGCTTTAACTCTGACAAGAGCAAGACAAATGTTATACGAAATGTCGAATGGTTGGCAGACCAGAACCAATAGGTTACTAAATCAAAGTCTACAGGGATTTTTTTTCGAATCGGTTGACATTATGCTGAAGAAGGTACGAAACAAAAGCCTTAACTATCTTATTTTCTCTTAATTAAACACCGGCAGGCAGAATATGTTAATGTTCTTCGTTTTTCAACAAAATCATTGCCATTGACTAGTAAATGACGTAATAGCTTTAAAAAGGTATTATTTTAGAATGTGTATACATGCTAGATGGTAGACTCTCTTGTCGGTTTCCAAGAACTCATAAAATTCACTCCAGAAGACACAAAAATATATTACTTTATTGTAATACCCAGTGGTATTTTAAACGAATGAATATATTGGATTCTGAAAATGAACATACTCATGTACTAGTGAACTAGTATTTTTAAAGCACTGTGCTACATCTGTCGTTATTTCATTTAATAACCATTAATCAAAACGGGGATAATGATTATTGGAACAGAATAAAAATGTATATGAGAGAAGTTAACTTACCACCAACTTAGTGTCATATGTTGGGATCATGTCCCCACATCCTCGGCCATTTCCGTACCTTAAATAGCCTCTCACGTAATGCTGTTCATTTCAAGGGAGATAACTCGTACAGATTTATTTTACCATATCCACTTGTTTATTGTTTACATCTGAAGGCTATTCTTGCGTTGATATGATGACGTCAGTGGAGCTACATTATTTTTAAAATACTTACAGTGGATTAAATTTGAATTATTTGAAACAAGTCATACATAAAAAAGGTACAGTGTTTTGTTTAAATTAGATTTTAGCAAAGAAACAGGCTTGTTGATGTGGGTTCTATAATACAAATCCACGGAGTACTTTGGTTGATTTCGACACATGTGCGACAAAACATCTGACCATTAACATTACAGATTTTCTTGTAGTATTATTGCTTCGATTCACCTCTGAGATAACTGTACCGGTGTCAAAGGATGTTCCGACATGGGAAACCACCCTCAACATATGCTTGCGATCTGCAAGGGTTATAATACAGAGTAGCTCGGAAAAAAAACTCTTGGATAGAGAAGATGGTACTATGTGTTATGACCTTCCTAATAATAATAATAAATGAAAACTGTGTTGTGATTTACTGATTTGAAGATTTAATGTGATAACATATTTATTCGTTTCAGTCCTGTTTTCAACACATTTGGTTGTACCTCATTTGGGAAGTGGAAAATTCATCAAATCTCTTTTAAATAATTATTGCCGGCAAGATGAAGAAAGCTAAAAGCAAGAAACAGGCTCGTTCAATGCCAGTAGGACTTCTAGAAAAGAGCGCGTAAGTACCATCTGTTTTTTTCACTCGCTTGAATTAATTTTAAAAATTAAAATAAAAGTAAATTAAATCCATCAAGGCTTCCTCTTTTCAAAATTCCCCACTGCTCCAAAGCAATGAACCTTCCTGGAAGTTTTACTAAAAGTTAGCAGCTGCTTAAGTTATTAAATAGAGAGTTTCTATATTGATAAGAAATATCTCGCACTGTATTGTACAAACAATACCTTTTTAGGCATTGTTATAATTATTCAGAAGTGTCTCACACTGTAAGAATACAAACAATACCTTTTTAGGCATTGTTATAATTATTTAGAAGTGTCTCACACTGTAAGAATACAAACAATACCTTTTTATGCATTGTAATAATTATTCAGAAGTATCTCACACTGTAAGAATACAAACAATACCTTTTTAGGCATTGTTATAATTATTCAGAAGTATCTCACACTGTAAGAATGCAAACAATACCTTTTTAGACATTGTTATAATTATTCAGAAGTATCTCACACAGTGAGAATACAAACAATACCTTTTTAGGCATTGTTATAATTATTCAGAAGTATCTCACACTGTAAGAATACAAACAATACCTTTTTAGGCATTGTTATAATTATTCAGAAGT
>JARFOD010086373.1:0-18578 GCA_031763545.1 Mopalia muscosa | reverse complement strand
ATACCTTTAATAGCACTGGGAAAAACTTTACTCTCCTACATGTATAAAATGGAGATACTTCACATCTTAGTTGTGCTAGTGTCAATTATTGTTAGAATACACCGCCATCATTTAAGTGAAATACCCTTAAGTACGACGTAAAACACAAATCAATCAAACAGCCTTTACGTAATCAATCGACAAGCATTGATTTATCCAAAAACAACTGTTTTGTTATCTTATAATCTAACAGGCTGTGGATTAGTGGTAGCAAGTGCACTTCCTAAAGTAATCTGAACCTGCTAAGATTTACCGTTCACCAGATTGAGTCCACCTGTTGACCATCAGGTTTATGAGTGAGTCACATATTGTGACTCGGGCAATTGCGGGGTGTTTTTTTTATGAGGTTTCCTCGCGGTTTTCCACCCTAATAAGGCTGTGAGAAGTGGACAATCCGTCATCATATAAGTGAAATACCCTTAGGTACGACGTTAAACACCAATCAAACAAACAAATACAATGCTAAACTGGATCCCCTTTTACCAGTATGAATTAAATTTATGATAAAAACACAAAGCCAATTAAAGTAATCTGGAGCATACACAGAAAATAGCTTTAAAGGGAACACCTGTTAAGTTTTTGGCCTGTTGTGGTCAATTGTGGTAATGAATAAAGCTAATTGTGTTCATTTTTTGTTTCTATTAATAGATATAGCACAATTAAGATTTTCCCGCCAAGAGTTGTGACATAGGCGTATGGGGTTTATACAATGACTTTTTCCCCATACGCCTATGTCATTGAGCTTCTGACCAATCAAGTGCGTTTGATTTTTCACCATTTAAAATTGACTTTTATCGCTAACAAAAATATAAAAAACAAAATCTACATTTTATTTGATGGAAACATGTTTTTAAGACATGTCTCATGAGATGAAAATAAGTTTTTATTAATGCTTGTGAACATTTAAAGTTTAAATAAGGTAGTAGTTGAAAACATTAATGACAGTTTAAGTACTATCCTTTGTCGTATGCTACCCATTTTAGAGCACTGAGGACAACTGCTTTCTCCTCAGTTTACCTTATACAGATGATGATCTGATGGTTACATCGCCATCCTGTATGTGAAATACCTTTGAGCATGGCGTAAAATACCAATCAATCAACCAGGCAATTAAAGGTGACAATTTTTTTGTGTATTCAGGCAACCCTTTTTTATTTTCACTGGTCGTATTGTTTGGTGTAAAACAATGGCCTTACCATTCAGTCTGTGGTTATCAACCCAGTGGACTTGAGGTGTTATTAAACTTGCTCCACACTCGATGAACTGTAACCCATTGACATTACAATTGCTTTTAACATTGACTAGCATTGTACCTGTCGTTCACATGTATAGGTTGATTTGAATGTACCGAGAGGGTTATGTACATAATACACTGTTCACCACATTCCTGATACAGTTACAGTTATATTGAGGTCATCGTAAAGTTCAGTCGACACACAGGAGTAATACTGAAATCATAGCGGTTTTACACCAAAGGTACATGGTTTTGATTGAAGGTGAGTGTCATCAAAGACCAATGACAAACGTGGGCTATAGGCATTTGGTCATTCGTTTAAATCTCATAAATTTGAAGACGATAAAACTGTGAAATTGGTATCTTCATTATATTTTAACTGGTAAAAAGTGTCCTGAAAGAATTGAATAATTAAGGTAAACAGAAAGCTACTTGTTCCAAAAATATTGTTGCTCGTATTAGCTGTACATAATACATAATAAACTACACCATAAACAAAAAGCAAATAAAGGGATGGCCCGTGTTCTCAGGCAAGGGATTGGGAGGGAGCTTCCTGGTGCCCTGGTGCTCACTCAGCTAAGGGGCAGCATCAAACTGATCTGCTTCTGATGACAATGTATTGCATTATTTTTTTGTCCTGTATTTGTCCTCGTGACTTTGTTACCAGTGGTGTTAAGGGGGGTCTCCTATACCCATTGGGATGATACACCAACTAATAAGTGAAATAATCACAAGTACTTAAACACACAAACAGTAGGCTCAGGTTCAGGTTTGTAATTGTCCTACATATTTGATCTTACTCGTTTTTTTGTCTGTAAGGTCTTCCTCCGAAATATTATTAAATCTTATCCATGGTCACCATTGACGGTCAATAAATTTGTCAGAATTCTGACAGACTGAGAGAAAAAGACCGTAAATAGAGGCTGACAGTGTGATTGATTAGAGACTGTTTAAAGCTTTCCAAATCCCCAGGTTATATACAGAGTTGTTCATGATCGCTTCAGCTGGGTGACCTATCCAGAAGATGTGTGGGTGGAATTGAATTGTTAAATCAGAGAGTTTCTTCTAGCCTTCGGGTTCAGGACACAGTTTGAAAGGTCTTGGCATGGTCCTTACAAAAACCCCCTTCACTTCTCAAATGCAGCAAGTCTGTTTTAAGAGGTACTACATGGAAATTATTTGTCCTTAATGTCCTCTAATTGTGTGCACTAATGTCAATACCCTAAAATAAAACTTCCTGGCTGTACTCTATTTGCGGGGAATTTGTTTCAGCAACTTTTAGCCAAATATATTTATAGTTATGTATATCATTTGGTATACAAATTGGACAAGTGTATTTATTTCAAAGGAAAAATGTAGTTTTAAAATATTATGCAATAGAAGATAAACTATTATGCTAACATTTTTGACTGGCATTCAGAAGTTGATTAACTCAAAATGGATTCTTGATAAAGATGTCAGAATAGACATTGAAACGTCACAAATAAATGAGAACTTGCCATCCATATGCCTTTTTTGACATTATAATAGTTTAAAAGAAAAGACAACTTCTGTTCACATTGAGTATAGGTAAAATGATGGAGCTTTGAACAGTTTCATAAAGCTGAATAATCAGTGTTCAAAGGTTCACTACTCTGTGCTCTCACCGTAGCCTTGTGGCTTGCCATATAGACTGTCAACACCATCCTTAGCTTATTTGTAACCAATCACCTACCAGCTATTTCCAACGTGTCTTTGAATTCTATTTCCGATGTGACATTATGTAACCCCAATGCATTACGTAGATCTATGTTATCACCAGATTCTCAGGTATAAACTGCTATTTTAATACACATTTGGGCTTCCTCTTGTTAGAGAGGTTGGACCAGTTATTATCTCCACTCAGGGAAAATGTTGGGACGTCATTTATTTTTTCATGGAAAACCTTTCCATGTTTTGAATTTATGGTTTTTAATGAAGGGATCAATATATGCTGATGTATCCGTTGGCTACACTTTGTCCATACTGGATTATTAGTACAGGGCTTCACAGTTTAGGAGAGTGATCACTCACCCTCACCTAAAGCTCACCTAATTAAAGATTTAGATACACTGTTTTCAGCTCTCCCAAATTGACCAATTTAACATTATGCTAAATAGAATACACTCTTTTAGATAATAAAAATTCTCTCCGAAAACCAACCAGGTGATTGATTTTCAGTTTTTTTTTTACTCATTTCAAACATGAAGCCCTGTATTATGGATCCAAATATTTCTCTTTTGAATGAATTAGCTATTACTTATGGTGATTGCCATGTGAAGTGGATTATCTGTTTGTTATTTTTTCAGCCAATCAATATGAAATAGTGCTGTTTAGTATAGACTAGGTATATATTAAATGTACCATTCAGACATCCAGCTGAATTACTATTAGTATCCTGTACAGTCAATCAAAAGCCCCCAGCTATACGTATTTATTGAGTAAACCCACAGGCCTATGTTATGTAAATCTGTAACATCTTGTTCAGCTTTACCCACTAAATTGATTTTAAAACTCTCAACCTGTTTCAGTTAAATATCGGTAAATGGTTTCATGTGGGAGTGATGCTCAGCAGATTCAATTAGATTTTTTGTTAAGTTGTGTCATCCTTTCTTGCTGGTTAGTCTTTGCTTAATGAAGAATGAGTTGCTTAGAAAAATTTGGTGTCCAATCACATTGCGGTATTTTTAGACTAAGTTCTACTATATGGGAGAGTATATGAGTGAATAAAATGTTGTGACTCCGGCAATCGCGGGGGTGGTTTTTACATGGTTTTCTCCCGGATTTCCATCGTAATAAGGCTGTGTACAGTGTGAAGTGGACAATCTGTTGTCATATAAGTGAAATAACCTTGAAAACGACGTTAAACACCAATCAAACAAACACTACATGTGATGACACCAAAACAATATTTACTTGTGACTGGATACAGCATTTCCCTTGTGCTTCTCATTCTTCAGGCTGTTAATGTTTGAGCATTCAATAATAATAGAATGGACAATAACAGATTGTTAAGTATTATCTTTTAACAGCTCTTTCCCTCAGGCACAAAGAATTAATACTTAAACGATAAAATTCACAATATCACATTTGTAATAATGTTGTTGTAAGTATTCTATAAACTGAAATCTTTCTCAAGCATGCATTTACTAGAGATAACCTTTGTTAGGTTGCAAATCTCTAGTCTATAAACTGAAAGTCTTCTCAAGCATGCATTTACTAGAGATAACCTTTGTTAGGTTACAAATCTTTTAGTCTTTTTTAGGTTACAGTTTGGGTTTTTAGTTTTCGAATTGCCCTCTTTTTTTGTTACACAGAAAGGGAAGATTAACTTCACAACAAAGGCAAAATATAGTATATGGTTGTGTTAGCGCCTGCTACTGTCGGAATACACCACGGACTCTATACTATTAATTAAAGGTTGCACAGTTAGGACTGGGCTGTAGAAGTAGTTGCTCTTTCTGCTGATTCATGTTAGCAGCACAAGTTCAAAATTCATGCATATTAACACACAGATTTCTATTTTCAAATATCAAAAAAAAAATTAATTTTGCTATTTAGATACTTAGTTGTTCATGTTTTATTCTTTCTGTGTGTTTCAGGTATAGATGTTGACTCGTTGCTGTGTTCAGAATCACTGACATCCACTCCGCCCTCTGAAGACTCGCTCAAATTATCTCAGGAAACCTTGTCTCCTTGTCGCACCTTACATAATGACTCTCATAAAAGCAAGGTGGTTGAAAACGGTGATTTGCTCAGTATCAAAGACAATTTAGTAGCCACAGATAAGACCGATATCAGCAGTTCTTCAAGTCTTAAAGTGTACACATCAAGTTTATCTGGATCCGCAGTCACAAAGACAACTTCAGTTCTCCAAGATCGCCTTCCGTACAGTCCCCTAATAGGGAAAGGAAATGAGAGGCAATTGGATAGACGAATGAATACTAATGGCTATGACAGAAGTAGACTGACGGGCCCCAACCCCCCGACCAGTGACAACCCTTCGTGGCTAGCTGATGCTGCGAACCCCAGCCATGCTCACACGCGCCCAGTTGAGGGCATGCTTGCTCCACGCTTAATTTCCGGTCAGGAAGGCCACCTTGTCTTATCGTCAGGATCTCAAGGTAGTATTGCTCCAGGTGCTGCTTCCATTGGGAGCCTCTTCCGACCACCAATCACGCTCTACCCCAACGTGGGTCAGTATAATCCTTCCCCTTATACAACGTGTACGTCCAGCCCACTCTACTCTTCCTCTATGTATACGCTGCATGGTCAACCCACACACCTAGCATCCGTCTCTCCATACAACCCTTTGTACACACAGCTTGCTGCTGCTGCAGCCGCCTCCAACTATGGCCATAGCTCCCTGCTTCCCAGTAACTACCCTCGGATTGAATCTTACTCTGCTGTCTTGGCCCACATGGGCAACCATGTCCAACAAACACAGCTACCTCGTTCTCCCTACCTGACAGGGCATATACCTCAATTCCCAGCTCTAAGCCCTGCGGCTGCAGCGTCAGGCTCTACTCACTCTCATATGACCTCGACAAACTCGCCCAGCTCAAACGTCTCTCATCTAGCAGGACACCCAGACCTGCTGAAACATGAGGTCCTCAATAAAGTCAAAGCTTGTGACTATGAAATGCGAGGTCGCCTTACAAGTGCTCCGTTACCAAGTCGAGAACCCAAATTGTCCACTCGACCCCCTCATTCCCCACTTTCTCAGGGAAAATCCTCTAAACTAAGGGACAGTATAAAACTGGAGGTAGGGGGTAAAGACCAAGTATATAAAGGTGTACCATGTGGTAAGGAAGGGAGTTTGAAACACAGGATTCTTACCAGGCCTCCAGATATTCAAATAGAAAGCTCTGCTCTTACAGACTCTAAGGCAATCATCTCAACAAGGATCAAAACAGAGGTGCCGTCTCCTAAACGTACTAAAGCCAGTGCTTCAATGTCTCATTTGGATCCTGTGTCAGAAGTGGGATCTGATGATGTCTCGGGCAACACTGGCTCTCAACAGACTTCCTCATCTCAGCCACACTATCCATTACACTTTATGAAAGGCTCTGTTATAGAACTGGCCAACGGCTCTTATAAACGTGTTGAAGATTTACAAACAGAGGACTTTGTTAATAGTGCTGACTTTAGTAACGATTTAAAAATAGATTCCAGTACTGTGGTACGGATACATGAGAACTTTGATAGGGGAACAGCAGTACTAAGTTTCTCTGTTGGAGAACATAAATTACAGGTGAGTAAGGTATATATGCTCAAAGAAATACATTTCACCTTAATTACTTCCTTCTTAATCAACCTGATGGAGCACACGCATCAATGCATTGAGTATTTATCTGCATGCTGTGTTACAATTAAATAAGGCTTACACTTGATGTAGAGGATTGGGTGTTTCATTCTCAGAAGAAAAAGGACGAGACACTTGCTAACTATAGCTGAATATCTTAATTCTTTTTATTTCTAAAGTTAAGCAAGCCTCATATTTTATTTCAGTTTTTTTTTTTTTTAAATGTTCATTTGATGTTTGATGTCCTGTGTATTGTGTTTTTCACTAATGGATAGATGTCTGTAACATTGTTGCTCACAACAGGCAATATTTAATCTGTCCGCTACTGTGACAATATGTGTCCGGCCAAGAAAAAAATGAACTATAACACAGCAGAAAAAGGTTGAAAGTGAATTTCTGTATCCTAAAATTGCTTAATGGTAAAGCCCAAAAGGGAAGAAATAAATACAGCTAGTCTTGTATCTCAGCATATAAAGGTTAATGGGATATAACTCAGAAATTCCAAACAAACTAAAGCAAAGTGTTCCTGAATTAAGAGAGGATTTATAAATGGGGGACGGTGTTTGCTGGGATAATAGCAGCTCAAAGTTGAACATTTTGTTAAATCTTATTTATAAATATTTTTTGTATTTTATTATTTATTCTCTTAATTACTTCGATCTTTCCATTTTTTATTGTCTTTATATTTTAATGTTTAAAGCGGGCGGTTAGAGGGAGCTTCATGTTACCTGGTACTCTCAGATCTAAAGGGGAACAGGAAGCGGATCTGTTTGTGGTGTCTGTATTGCATCCTGTTGTTGTCGTCCTGTATTTGTTTGGTGCCAATGGTGGTGAGGGTGGTTTCCTTCACCCATTGGGCTGACACATATAAGTGAAATACACTTGAATATGATGTTAAACCCCAATCAAACAAACAAACAATTTAATGTTTAAACACAAATGTATATCTTGTTTGTAGTACATTTTTTGAGGGCTACAGGAAAGAGCAAAATTTAAGTTTGACTTATAATTATTATATCATTTATTCATACATGTACCCATACCTATTTAAATTTCAATTGTACACATACCATGCCCTCTGGCTGAGGGCAGTTTGTTTGAAGAGTACCAATGCTGTCCTTACTTAGCACTGGAGGAAAATTAACTTTGCAGCATTATGAAAATGCTTCACAGCTTGGTTGTGTTAGTGTCAAATATTGTTGAAATACACTGCTGTTAAAGAAGTTAAATACAGTTGAGCACAGCTTAAAACATCAATCAATTAAACATAAGAAAAATAGATCAGCATCCTTAAAATCCCCAATGATGAGCAGAATAAATAGTTCTACACGAAAAATAGTGCACAATAATTATAATGCTAATTCTTATGTAACAATGTGAAAGTAATTCGCTGTTTTTTTTAATTGTTTTAGGTGACTGTTGAAGCCACATTAGAGCATCCTTTTTTCGTGTTTGGTCGAGGATGGTCTTCATTTTCTCCAGAAAAGTCCGCCCAACGTTTCGGACTCGATTGTCAAAAACTAACTGTGGGAGATGTGTGTATTTCCTTGACTCATAAAGATGTTACGTCTCAGGCTGCTCAATTGAATCGAGAGGCGACAGAAACGCGTCGAAAAGGTCGTGGAGGGGGTGGTTCAGTTCGTTTCACAACGCCATCACGCATGCCTCCTCCCTCAAACATCTCTCGAGGGTTATCCTTAGAGGAGGCTCAGCGACAAATGTCAATCAAAGAAAAAGAATCTTATTGCAGTGATAAAGACCAAAAAAGTACTCAAGAGACTCCGAGCTCTTTATTACAGGGTTTAAACCCTGAAGATGTGCCGCCAAGGAAAAGACGCTGGTCCGCCCCTGACCAGGTCTGTGTAGAGACTGACTCTCCCCCACCCAGTAAGAAAAGTGCTGAAAATAAAGACGATAAACTGTCTACATCGGAGGAGGCAGGGGGCACTAAAACGTGATATAAGCTGCCCTGCAGACAAATAAAACCTTTCCCATGTGTCTATATTATGTAAGTCATTACTGTCGCCTATATCACATATATGTCCTGTAATGATACAATTTTAACCAGCAATTGGTGTTTGTGATAATCAGATTGTTAGCTGCTGTTTCGGCTCAGCCTCGGTACGCTCTTGAACGAGTGTGTGTGTGATAAAGGAGAGGATATTGATTGGCTGCCACGAGAGCAATGGACTACCAAGCAGCTATTTCAGGTGTTACCTGTACAGGCTAACATTACACATTAAGCTGGATTTCTCATTATATACTTGACATTGTAAACAAATATATATACATGTATATCACGAAATAGGTGACCCTTTGTAAGTGCTTCCCGTAGAAAAAGATTGGTCGTGTTAACTTGGATCCAAGCTCTGGGTAACTCTAAGTGTAATCATAGTCTTGTGTTATCGATGAAGGAATGTTATTTTTATAACAGAACAAAATGTCTCCATTTGTTATGGTTGTGGAAATGATTTAGTGTGAGAGTTAAATATAAAGTATTTTGGCATGGCAAGCCATAAAGGAATTATTCAAGGATTTAAAACTGTACTCCAAAAGTACACAAAAGAATACACATTTTAAAACATTGTACAAGAAGTATTTATTCTGTACAAGAAAACTATGTGTTCTATACAAAATAACTTATACAGTCTAAGGTTTGATTCTGATCCAAAATTTATATATGATTCAAAATATATTTTTCCGATCCAAGAATCACCTGGCCTACCTTAGATTCAGGTGACCTATCCAAGATTCAGGTGACCTATTCAAGATTTACATGGCCTACCTTAGATTCAGGGGACCTATCCAAGAATCACCTGGCCTACCTTAGATTCAGGGGACCTATCCGAGATTCAGGTGACCTATCCAAGATTCACATGGCCTACCTTAGATTCAGGGGACCTATCCGAGATTCAGGTGACCTATCCAAGAATCACATGGCCCACCTTAGATTCAGGCGACCTATCCAATATTCAGGTGACCTATTCAAGATTCACATGGCCTACCTTAGATTCAGGGGACCTATCCAAGATTCAGGTGACCTATTCAAGATTCAGGTTACCACTTAAACTGATGAAGTCTTGTTGCCCTGGTGTCCCAAACTGACACCCACAGCCAGCATTGCTTTCTCACTGACCTATATAATGACCCTCAGGGGTCTAGAGCTCCTGTGAACTGGTGTAATCAGGTCATGTGAATCTTGAATAGGTTACATGAATTTAGGTTGGACCGTATAAAACACATTCTTGTATAACTTTTAAGAATATATATTGTTTTTGTTTTGAATTTTTTTGTTAATTTGAACAAAAAAGTGTACTCGCTTCAGTATGATTTCTAAGTCTTAAATTTTGTCCCTACTTTGACGTTAGATACATGTAGCTGAATCACCACAATAAACCAACCAGATATTCGTAAGAACTTTAGAAATTTAAAGAACCAAAAATGATGATTGCTCTACCATATAGACAATGACGACTTCAGTGTTTGGAATTACTTTTATGCTGTTTTATTCCAAGTTGATCTTTGGTCATACATTTACTTACAGTACATGTGTCCCTCAGTTTCTCTCTATTATCTTATCACATGGCTAAAATCCCTCTATACTGGTAACCCTTGATACCTTTATACACTGTATCAGGCCTTTTATAATTGTAAAAAGCCTCAAGAGTTATGGCTGGGTGTAGGTGTAGAACAGACCCTTTTATGTAAGGTCTGGCGTCCCTTTCACAAAATGTCATACCTAAATAATACATATGATCAAATTTCGCCTTTTCAATCTATTGGTGTAAAAAATATTGTACAATATTTTTTTGTCATAGGACATTTTGTGAAAGTGACTGCTGACTCTCACTCCATGCCGATACTAAGGTTAACAGGCTTTGTGCTGGTAGTTATAATGCTATACTTAAAGCTCAGTTATCCCCCTTTGGTGGTTGTTGGGATCTTCCTTATCTCAGGGGCTCTCTGCAATAATGGGCAAGTTTAGTATTTATCACTTGTGTAAGTTGTGTTATGACGGTTGGAACTGTAGATTTTCAAACTTTGTCTCATTACACACCCTGTGTTTGTCTCTTATATTGACAGTGACTGGGGGCTGTTTTTTATGCCAATTGAGCAGCTGTACTTTCATATAAGTGGAATAACCTGAAGTACAATATAAAACTACCAAGTAAACCAACAGTCATAACTTAAAACGTTACCGTTTGCACTCTAAATGTACCCAACCTTCCGACTCCATTCAATCCAACAAGGTAGCACAATACAGTGTAAAATGTTACGGCTGACAGAGTTACAAGGAGAATGGACATGCTGGTGTAACACTTGATTTCAAACGTGTATAATTCAAATAAATTCAAAATAAACTTTTGATGTAACCCCCAAAGCAATAAGTCATAACCCTGTTATTGGGATTAGAGGCCAGAGCAGCATCAATAAAGCACACATTTTGATAGTTTATTATTAGGAACCAGTCATTGGTTTGCTCAGTGTTCTTGAACACCAAGTGAAGATTATCAGAGACAATTTTGGATACCTGAAGTTAACAATACCTCTATACAAACAACCCTAAGGTACATGAATACTAATTAAACATTATCCCCATCCAGTGTTCCCCAATGTTGTTAATTTACAATCATTTACATTTTGTTTGTGCAGAAATTTCCAACTTAAAATTCCTCTTTAGGAAATGAATCAGTTTGATATTTAAATGGCCAGAACTGCCAGAGAAGAAATAGACAATCCGTTGTCATATTATTGAAAGATCCTTGAGATTAGCCTTAAACATCATCTAGTACTCTTTCATGGGATATATATTATAAATGTCTTCTCAGGGTGACCATGCTCAGATGCTTGTTAGCCTGAATAACAAATATGTCAATGTCTTAATATATATGGCCAATATAATAACGTCAGGTCCATTTTTAAGCATGTGTACATAAGGGAGCAACTGCATGTAGAATTAATGTTGAGTCAATGAACAGTTACTTTGGAAGAAGCAAAAGAATAGACATTACATTAGTACCTGATGTTTAGTGGCGTGAGTGTCAGAAACTTCTTTGCTTTTATGAACAAAATTTCTGATGAAAAAATTGTCATATCACAGTGTACATCCATTAGAGCCACTTCTGTGTTAAGTGCTATTTCTGTAAATATGAGATCCTGTCAAGGTTATTTTAAGGGCAAACTTTTCCTTATCAATCTGTACATATTTTGAATTCAATCACTCTGCTTGATGAACATTTTAAAAAGATTGTCTAGACTGGATCAAGGGGGAGCAGCTTTGAAAATGAGTTAAGGGGGAGTAACTCTTAATCAAGTGGAATAATTCACTTAAACTTCTGCCATATGGTAGAAAAAGTCAACTTAACAAAAAACTTTCGATTTTCAGTTACCTATCTCATCAGTTAATTATTCTGAAAACTGTTTCGCTTAATCTAATTAAAATATACATTCCTTTTTTTCAGCTGGCTTCCTATTACTGAAAATATATATATTTGATATAATGAAAATCATACAGGAGACTCATTTATGTTATAATCGATTCTGGCTGTTACTAGTATACAAGATGTTAAACTGAAAATGGATTTTAGGACTGTCTCTGCAAGATAAGATGTTTGACTACCTTGTGAATTGACGGTCATATCATGAAGTGTTTTAATTGACTTTGAATATAGCGTATGATTATTAGCTATGAAGCAAAAGAAATGTTTGATAAATAATGAATCGCACAGAATTTATTTAAGAGGAAGTAAGGGCTTGTCTGCTGGATTTAGGAAGGCAATACATTTGTATTGTTATTATTATCACACTGTATATTGTTGTACAGCAGAAAAATATATACAGTACAATAAATATCATATACCTACATATAAAAACATGTAAACCTGCATAGGTTATGTTTGTACATATTTTAATGATGATAAAACGTGAAGGATATGAGATGATATGGAAAAGAAACTAAATGGCACAGATGCTTTTTTCATAACCTGTAATTTATTTAGAAGTCAATTTAATTTTTGTCAATGTACCAAGTTTCGTTGGTATTCTTGAAATGGACATTAGACCACTTTGTTTACGCTCGTAGCGATTGGCTTATAGTCCCTACTGTAAGCCGATCGCTGGTTATATGAGCATACACTTTGTTATGCTCTCTAACTTCACCACCCAGGTAGTGAAATAACAACAATATTTTTTTCTTTCTTCTCTGGTGAGTAGGAATCGAGCAGTTGTGCTGTAACATAAAGTGGTCTATATTCATCCAACATTCAGCGAATAGTTCCTTTCTTCTATTTTTTTAAAAGCCTGAACACAGTCAAAATATTTTTTGACATGATATTGTTTTTGGTTTTCTGCTGTAATATTTACACATTGCTTTCAATTTTCTAAAATTTGACATGCTTGTGATAACAATGTGTCATTCACGTAATAACAGTTGTCTTTTCAACTTTCCATAATGATCGACAAACCCATTATAAAGAAACAAACATTTTGTTATAGAATAGTCTATTTTACATGATAAAACTTACTATATTGGAGATTCACTTGTGTTGATCGCAAGTTGTGTTTGAAAGGGATTTGGTGTGTTGGTCTAATAAATATATTGGCCATCGGTTTATTTTGCGGATAGATATATAATCTTGTTGTATTATGAATACCAATGTGCTCTGGTGTATTTGGGCCATGTTCTGGAAGTGTTTTGAATCCATGTTCTACTTTACAAAATACCTGTACCATTTCTTAACCGAGGTCCTACTTTACAAAATCCCTGTATCATTTCTAGATCCATGTTCTAGTTTACAAAATACCTGTACCATTTCTTAACCGAGGTCCTACTTTACAAAATCCCTGTATCATTTCTAAATCCATGTTCTAGTTTACAAAATCCCTGTATCATTTCCAGATCCATGTTCTGCTTTACAAAATACCTGTATCATTTCTAGATCCATGTTCTACTTTACAAAATACCTGTACCATTTCTAAACCCAGGTCCTACTTTACAAAATCCCTGTATCGTTTCTAAATCCATGTTCTAGTTTACAAAATCCCTGTATCATTTCTAAATCCATGTTCTAGTTCACAAAATCCCTGTATCATTTCTAGATACATGTTCTAGTTTACAAAATACCTGTATCATTTCTAGATACATGTTCTAGTTCACAAAATCCCTGTATCATTTCTAGATACATGTTCTGCTTTACAAAATACCTGTATCATTTCTAGATACATGTTCTAGTTTACAAAATCTCTGACAATGCTGAATCCGGGTTGTAATTTACATATTGCTCTCTGGCTAAGGCAATTGGACTGGAGTGTAGTAATGCTGTTTTTAGTTAACACTGGAAACTGATTAACCAACACATTATGGAAGTGTTATTGTTGAAAATACACAGTAGTCATAAAAGTGAAATACCCTTGAGCAGGACACAAAAGTGACAAAACACTGCTCCATAATATCTGCTGCATCTTTTTGTCCACTGTTTATCAATGCCAGATACACTCTCTTATGTGGTCACATTTTGGCAGTGATTCCCTTTGGGTATTTGTCTGTCATAAATGCCAAAATTTTATTAAGTCATTACTACTTAATCAATCACTCCATTGTAATATCCCAATAATATTGGCAGCTAGTTGGCATTTCCTGCTACCTACAAAAACCAAGCTGTTGTGACCCCTTGAAGTGTAGCCATCATGCATCTTTTTTAAAATTGAGTTATGGTTCTATTTTAAGTAATGTGCCCCGAGGTCTTGGATCGTCGTCATATAAGTGAAATACCCTTGAGTATGACGTTAAACACCAATCAAACAAACTGATGTCTCTGTACTTTTCATTCTTTTGTTGATAAGGTGGTTTCCTTCAACCACACTCAAATCAAACAAACTAAATCGACTTTATTTTCTGAATCCTAATTTCCATTCGCCGTTTGTCTTTCTGAATCCATGTTAGTGTTGTTCTTCTTTATTATTATTCTTTGTTCTAATGTTGTTAATTAATCTTTTTGTTTCCTTAATTATTATTCTCAATTACTTTCTCAATTTTCTGAACTAAATTATGAAGACTCTTTTGACAGGAATATGTTTGAGTAGCCAGTGGTTGATGTTACTCTGAAACCTATGGACATCTCGATAACCTTTGACATTTTAAACAGGATTGATAAGCTTTGACCTCTTAAACTCGAGAGTTGATTTATAACTATGACATACAGGTAACTGTACATGGGTTCAAAACATTTCCAATGCATTGTACAAGATTTGTTGAACAAAAGTTAGCCGTCCCAAAAATATGCTATGGGGCCGAGCAAAGACAGGGTGTTGACCAATACTGTAAATAAAACTAGTACTATATTGGTGCTTTATAAGTCGCCATTGTTGTATATAAATATGGTACTGTTAATATTTTAGTGCTTTTTGACGGCAGGGTCAAGCTGGTTTTGACTAGACTGCTGGGTGTGTTTGCTTTGTGTGTATTGAGCTCTAGTGTAGTTGGAATATGTGCATGATATCAACAATACTATTGTTGATGTAAGTAATAGCTTGGCATAATGCATAAGACAAGCAACTCAGAAAAACGTTTGGAGCAGTAAGCTTATAGTTAGTCAAAGTGTTGAACATATACAGAAGCCGATCTCTCTCTCTCTCTCTCTCTGTCTTTCTGGAATACGGAAGCAATGCTTTGAAGGCTTAGATCTCACGAAATCATGGTTATAAAATGCATATTTTTCTTTTTGATTCTAAAATTTCCAAAACTTTATCGTAATCTTTAATCAGTCAGTAGAAAACTATCCAATATCTATCCACTGACATATTTCAGAGTTTCTTTGCTTATGCATTATAAACAACAATAATTACTGAACTTGGTCGCGGCTGAATTAATTTTCAAAACAAGTAGATGACCTGTTGGAATCTCAAGTCGATTGACATCGTTTTTAAAGCCTAATATTCTTAAAATCTGGCATGTTTTGTTTTTTTTCTTTTTTTTCTTTTCTTTCACACGTTTCATGATATTTGATACCTATTAATATTCTGGTTGTTTTAATGACTTTACCTTGAAGTTTTAATTAACGATAGTATTATGAGTATTAATAATCATGAACAAGGGGGTGATTGTTACTGGTCTCAACAATTAGAAATTTGTCTCTCCAGGGAAGAGACTGGCTTCTTTAAAAACAATAACAATATTATGTTTTCAAAAAGTGTTAAATGCTCAACCTGGTTATTTGATCAATTCCTTGGCGGTCGACCAGAAAATGTGCGACCCAAAAGAAAAAAAATAATAGACTGAAACAGTCATTGATTAATGTTGTTTAAGTTTAATGATTACTGGATTTTGTGGAGGACCATTCATCTCCAGATGATGTTCGGCTAAAGGAGTATTGTGTCCTGTTATTGTTGACAATTGATTGTTATTGTCATTGACAAATTAATATTTGTTGTTAACGTTAGAGTCTATTTTTGTTTTTTTTTTAATTATTGTAGATGTATTTTACCTATGTCTTTACCAACATTGTCTTACACTAGTTTTCTTGCACTGTTCTAACTTAAATGCGCCTTCAAAGACAAAATTTTAACTTACATCAAGTAAAAAGAAAACAGTTGAAAGCAAAGGGAGGCAGTTTTTGACTGTGAACTTGGTCGATGCCACAACTGTATGTCCTACATGAATATATAATAATGTGCCTTCCCCATGTCCGTTATATTTAATAATTATACAATTTTAATGATGTTAAAATAAAGGGACACTCGAGATCCGACTTACATTGGTTAGACTGTAACTTGTCCAATGTTGTGGGTTTTTTTCTCTTATTTATAATTGCACTCTTTAATATTGTTACAAATTCTGCTTCTTTGCCAACAAATTTTTGCTGTTTTTAGCTTCCCTGAGTTCACACCTTATGTTGTTTGTATAGATTATACAGATGTCTTGAACATGTTGAATTATACCATAATGAAAAACAACAGTTGATGCCAAGTAAAAAAAAAAATAATAATCTGCTAATTGGGTTTTGTTTTCTTAATGATTTGTGTCCGTGGAAGTATCAAGCTTACTGCACAGTGTACACTGAATGTAAAGTTCATTCGATAACCTTAGGGGCACAAAGTTTGTTTGATAGGGTTCTGTTCTGCCAAAGTTTAAATACTTCTTCTCTTGGCCCGCGACCATGGCTTACTTATCCTACTCCATTGTACTGTTCATGGGATTGAGGCGATCTGTCGACCCTTAGTTATAGGGTGGGTGGTTGGAGGGAGCTTCATGTTGCCCTGGTGCTATCAGAGCTAAAGGGGAACAGGAAGTTGATCTGGTTGTCCGTCCTGTCTTTGTTTTTTGCCAGTGGTGTTGAGTGTGGTTTCCTTCACCCATTGGGCGGGCACGTCTTCACATAAGTGAAATACCCTTAAGTACAACGTTAAACCCTAATCAAACAAACAAACAAATCATGTTGCATATGATTCTTCTGAATTGGCTTTTTTTTTTTTTACCAGTGACGTAAAAGGTGGTTTCTATCGAGCTGGCACAGCACACCATCTTGAGTAAAAAACCCAAAGTATGTCATAAACCCCAAGTGGAAGGTGGTCTCTTTCACTAATTGGACTGGTACACCATCTTGAGTGATATAACCCAAAGTATGGCATAAATCCAAAGTGGAAGATGGTCTCTTTCACCAATTGGGATGGCACACTTTCCTGACTGAAATAACCCAAAGTATGGCATAAACCCCAAGTGGAAGGTGGTCGCTTTCACCAATTGGGCTGGCACACTATCCTGAATCAAATAACCCAGAGTATGGCATAAACCCCAAGTGGAAGGTGGTCTCTTTCACCAATTGGGCTTGCACACCATCCTGAGTAAAATAACCCAAAGTATGGCATAAACCCCAAGTGGAAGGTGGTCTCTTTCACCAATTGAGCTTGCACACTATCCTGAGTGAAATAACCCAGAGTATGGCATAAACCCCAAGTGGAAGGTGGTCTCTTTCACCAATTGGGCTGGCTCACTATCCTGAGTGAAATAACCCAAAGTATGGCATAAACCCCAAGTGGAAGGTGGTCGCTTTCACCAATTGGGCTTGCACACCATCCTGAGTGAAATAACCCAAAGTATGGCATAAACCCCAAGTGGAAGGTGGTCTCTTTCACCAATTGAGCTTGCACACCATCCTGAGTGAAATAACAAAAATTATGACATAAACCCTAAATGGAAGGTGGTCTCTTTCACCACTTGGGCTTGCACACTATCCTGAGTGAAATAACCCAAAGTATGACATAAACCCCAAATGGAAGGTGGTCTCTTCCACCAATTGGGCTTGCACACTATCCTGAGTGAAATAACCCAAAGTATGGCATAAACCCCAAGTGGAAGGTGGTCTCTTTCACCAATTGGGCTTGCACACCATCCTGACTGAAATAACCAAAATTATGACATAAACCCTAAATGGAGGGTGGTCTCTTTCACCAATTGGGCTTGCACACTATCCTGAGTGAAATAACCCAAAGTATGACATAAATCCCAAATGGAAGGTGGTCTCTTCCACCAATTGGGCTTTCACACTATCCTGAGTGAAATAACCCAAAGTATGGCATAAACCCTAAGTGGAAGGTGGTCTCTTTCACCAATTGGGCTTGCACACTATCCTGAGTGAAATTACCCAAAGTATGACATAAACCCCAAATGGAAGGTGGTCTCTTCCACCGATTGGGCTTGCACACTATCCTGAGTGAAATTACCCAAAGTATGACATAAACCCCAAATAGAAGATGGTCTCTTTCACCAATTGGGCTTGCACACTATCCTGAGTGAAATAACCCAAATTGTGACAAACCCTAAATGGAAGGTGGTCTCTTCCACCAATTGGGCTTGCACACTTTCCTGAGTGAAATTACCCAAAGTATGGCATAAACCCCAAATAGAAGGTGGTCTCTTTCACCAATTGGGCTTGCACACTATCCTGAGTGAAATAACCCAAATTGTGACAAACCCTAAATGGAAGG
>JARFOD010086372.1:0-33931 GCA_031763545.1 Mopalia muscosa | reverse complement strand
GGTTTACAGTTACATTCGTCGCCAAATTCACTAGCCAAGTCTTCTTATAGCACAACATCTGATTGGATGCGTAGAAGTTCCTACGCATCCAATCACTTGCTTGGAAGCCGAGTCCCATTATAACGGAGTTATCCGCCAAGGGTTCAAATGCAGAGTGGCTTGGAATAATAACCCTTGGCTAGAGAAGATGACAAAACTGAAACTTTGTGTCATTTTAAAAGGGGTTTGGTTCTAAAAGGTATGTTTCCAGTATTTTGACAAATTCACAAGATCTAATCCAAATGGTTTTCCCGTGATCTAAATTAGCAATGATTTGATTTATTAATAAATAAAATGCGGTATTGACAAAATAATGTTGGGCCTATTTATATCGAGTTTCCCACATACATTCAAGAATTAAATAAATATAGAAATGAGAAGTTAATAGAAGTTTTTTCCCAATCTACATTTTTTACGTCGGGTTATATGCCATTAGCACTCCGTCTGTTTAAGTTAATTTGATTGTATTGTTTAAAGGCGGGAATGATTGCCTTCCTATTATACTGTATCATATACATATGTTCCACCAGAGCCACTACTAATGAACATAAAGGGTTCCACCAGAGCCACTACTAATGAACATAAAGGGTTCCACCAGAGCCACTACTAATGAACACAAAGGGTTCCACCAGAGCAACTACTAATGAACATAAAGGGTTCCACCAGAGCCACTACTAATGAACATAAAGGGTTCCACCAGAGCCACTATTAATGAACACAAAGGTTCCACCAGAGCAACTACTAATGAACATAAAGGGTTCCACCAGAGCCACTACTAATGAACATAAAGGGTTCCACTAGAGCCACTACTAATGAACACAAAGGGTTCCACCAGAGCAACTACTACTGAACATAAAGGGTTCCACAAGAGCCACTACTAATGAACATAAATGGTTCCACCAGAGCCACTACTAATGAACACAAAGGTTCCACCAGAGCAACTACTAATGAACATAAAGGGTTCCACCAGAGCCACTACTAATAAACATAAAGGGTTCCATTAGAGCAACTACTAATGAACATAAAGGGTTCCATTAGAGCCACTACTAATGAACATAAAGGGTTCTACCAGAGCCACTACTAATGAACATAAAGGGTTCCACCAGAGCCACTACTAATCAACATAAAGGGTTCCACCAGAGCCACTACTAATGAACATAAAGGGTTCCATTGGAGTCATATTTTTCTTAGAGTGTGAGATGGATTTCTTATCTTCACAAACGTTCCTTCTGCACTCAGTATTTATATATATACAAATAAGTTCATTTCAACCGCTAACAAAAGATGATGTTTGGGACATCACCTGGGTCATTTCATGTGGGGCATTTCAGAAGGCGGGGGTTTATTTATTACCTGTTGGCAACCAATCAAATCTGTATGAAAATTCCGGCTTGAAACGGCTACTAAAGGATTGCAATTGGTTAATTAAAATTAAAATAAAACCCGGTTTTAATCCTCGAGAAACGGACATTCTTTTGTCACAAGCGATAAAGAAAGGATCTGGATTTTCTAGGTTAATTTACTACCCAGTTTTCCTCCCACAGTAATGCCAGCCAATGATCTGTAATTGGGATTTAATCCTGTTGATGCAACATCGGATGAATAAAGAATGTGAGTGAAATAAACTTTAAGTATGCGTTAAACCACAATTAAACAAATAACAAGAAAAGTTCTTTATTAATAGAACAATATGCTGATCTGATTTGCATTAACTTTTGGGTGGATGACTGGTATTTGCAACGGAACCTTTCCGCGATCTCAAAGAAAGTTCCACGATTGAATTTCCTTGTGCCAGATCTGTTTCTAACCATTTTGCCTATTTGACCATTGATCATTCCTCTTGGTCGTCGTTTCTGATCGATAACTTCCTGACATATACTTACATCAGCGAATCTATACGGCAAGTTACATAACTTATTCTGTTTTCTATGGTTTCTGAAAATAGGGTGGGTTGAAGGCTGTTGTTTGGACGGATGTCTTTCAAGCAGTAATAATGGTAGCAGGGTTGCTAGCTGTCCTCATCCAGGTAAGAATATAATTATACACTGACATTTTTATGTTACGGGAAATAAGGCTTGCCCGCAGAGAGATCAGTCGGGTCGGTGGTGAATCTGGGAGTGAGGATATGTTTGGGTACGCTCGTTTAACCAGCGATCGGCCTATAGAGACCCATACTGACTGTGCCCTATACGCTGTTTCATATAGCAAAGATTTTCAGTTAAAGGCCCGCAGAGTTAGGCTCTAGACTCACACGCGGCCCTTTACCTGAAAATCTTTGCTATATGAACCAGCGTATAGGGTACAATCAGTATGCTAAGCCGATCGCTATTTATACGAGCGCAATTTTTGGGATGTGGCATGTTTGATTTATTTGTTCCTTTTTTCTAGCATGCATAAACTCTGAAAAATCATGTTGACAATGTTCTATCTCACTCCAAAATCAACACCATAAAGGGGAATCTGAATTTCGTCTCACTCCGACATCAATACCTAAAAAGGCCAGCCCGAATTTTGTCTCACCCCAAAATCAACACCAAAAGGTCCAGTCCAATTCTGTCTCACTCCAAAATCAATGTCAAAAGGACCTGTCTTAATTCTGTCTCACCCCACAATCAATACCAAAAGGTCCATGCAGTCTGAATTCTGTCTCACTCCAAAATCAATACCAAAAGGTCCACCCAGTCCGAATTCTGTCACTCCAAAATCAATACCAAAAAGGAGTAATCCGAATTCTGTTACATTGCATTGAAAGAAAGTATATATCACTATATATGTCAGTCACAGTTTACTGACAAAAGCGCAAGGCAATACACATTTTTTTTTTCTGAGCACCCATTGATGCAGAACCACCATTCGGTTGGAGTGCTGCTGGAGCAAAATGAATAACATATCCAGAAACGAATAAATATATGAACCATTGTACCCTTTTTATTCAATATCTCAAATCGTTCGTAAATTCATGATTATTACTTATCCTTCTGGGTTTTATTTCTAAGGGCTAAATATCGGTTAGTGGCTTTCATGATGTTTGGAGAATCAATGACGAGTGGGGTCGTATTAATTTCCCTCGGTAAGACCATGGGTACAATTAACCAGTACTTGAAATGTATTTGGCAGAAAACTCGTTGCGTGACATTACGTGAGAAAACGTGTCTTTGCTTGATTGATGTGGATACCGAGCAATGACAGTAATGCTGCAAGCCTGATCGTCTTACATGACTTTTATTTTGCTGCCTGTCAAAGCTGTCTACCCTTAGCTCAGGTAAAAGTGCTATGCAGTAAAGCAGATCGATGTCTACTCCTTAACGGGAGAGTGTTCTCCTGTATAGCTGAGACTGGTTCCGTTAAACACAAAAGTATAGCGTCAGTCTATATCGCTAACATTCACAACTAATACAAGCTGTTATACCCCATGTAATATGGTTGAAACTTATTAGTCACATCACTGGGCACTGCAGCATTGAGCATTGGAAGTTATTCTTTTGTCGGTCAAAGTGATCTTTATTTTGGTCAGCGTTCTTCGGTAAAGCAGAGGTATCTCCAGTCACGTGAAAGCGCTCTTCAGTGAGGCAGATCTATCTCCAGTCACGTGAAAGCGTTCTTCAGTAAGGCAGATTTATATCCAGTCACGTGAAAGCGTTCTTCAGTAGGCAGATTTATATCCAGTCACGTGAAAGCGTTCTTCAGTAAGGCAGATTTATATCCAGTCACCGGAAAGCGTTCTTCAGTGAGGCAGATTTATATCCAGTCACGTGAAAGTGTTCTTCAGTAAGGCAGATTTATATCCAGTCACGTGAAAGTGTCTTCAGTAAGGCATATTTATATCCAGCCATGTGAAAGTGTCTTCAGTAAGGCAGATTTATATCCAGTCACGTGAAAGCGTTCTTCAGTAAGGCAGATTTATATCCAGTCACGTGAAAGCGTTCTTTAGTAAGGCAGACTATATCCAGTCACGTGAAAGCGTTCTTTAGTAAGGCCGATTTATATCCAGTCACGTGAAAGCGTTCTCTTGTCAACAGAGGTCGATTCCATTTCATTGATTAGAGTTGTGTGTTTGTTAGATTTTCTTGCAGTTTAACGTCGTACTTGGATATGTTATATGATATTTCCATTGATTCACTTGTTACAATACGTTTCTATATTTACGACAAAAGCAATTCATTAAACATTTAGTTAAGTTAATTCTGCCATTTGTTCCCGAAGATAATTTCATTGTATTCACTATATTAGTTTGTGTAATGTTGAGGAGATCCACTGGTGGCCATATGGCTGTGGATTATCGTCGTTAAAGAAATAAAGAATTAAATTAAAAAAATTAAATAAATTAAAATAATCAAGGGTATTTCTCTTCACGACGGAGTGTTCACTTCAAACTGCCTGACTTCGGTGGAAAACCGAGAAGAAACCTCGTAAAAATAAATCCGGGCAATATTATACAATGAAGCCACTTTGAACTACTGCGTGTATTTATTGCATCCTATTAAGGTCTTTCGTTCTTGGAAACATACTCACGTTTATTCTTTTGTCAGATCCAATACGTCTGTAACTGTTTTTATCATGCGTTGTTGACATACAAGAACCTGGTGGTCAGACATGTCAAAAAAGAAACATTTTGATTTTGTTTATTTGTGTAAAAATAAACATTATCGTGTGTGTTTCAGCTTTGACCCTAACCCCACGATCCGCCATACGTTCTGGACCTTGTTTGTAGGGGGCACCATCAATTCTCTGTCCACATTCGGCATTAGTCAGGCCAGTGTTCAACGTTACTCCACTCTACCGACTGTCCGAAGAGCTCAGCTGTGAGTTGTGTTTACAGTTCCCTGTTACTTTACATAATATAAAATATGAATTTGATTTTATTTACAGCATGAGCTGATTCATCTTTTTTTACATTCACATCCCTGTGTAAGTTTGATTAATTTTCAGAAATGTGAATATTATTTTAAAAATTAACTGAATAAAAAAATATTACAAAAGTCATAATTTACCAAACATAGACCTACCTTGGATCTCACATCTCACTTTTTTAAAAAGCTTTTCATCTGCTCATCTTTCTGCGCCCAAAGTGTACACCCATCATCTAGTCCAGAGATGTGTATGGACGAGCCCATCTTCCCATTGCAAGGGCCAAAATGTGTAAGACGAGACTCACACATTACTACCCCTTGGTGCAATTTGAAGCACAAACGCGGCAAAAATTTAATTGTACCAATCAGAAGCCGTTTACACGTCAAAATAGACAACAAACAAGTGAGGTGCCACTGTCGATTCACGCGTTTATGAAGGGTCAGGACTCGTTAATGGGACTAAGATCGAGTGTGTGTATTACATGAATAGCATACTTGTCACCCTATATTTAAACCGCCTCTTTCTCCAATCTGATTGGGTGCGGAAAATAGAGGCCATCCGAAAGTAGCTATTGTATACTCTAGTTTACTCAGGGTTTTCAATCTATTAAAGGCACGGTAGGGAAGGAAGAGATGTTTGATGCGACAATCTTCTGAGGCTTGTCTGAGGAAAATGGGACAAGCTCTCGTTCCTAAGCAAAGAAGGGCAAGAAGATCGTTAATATTCCATTTTCCATCTATACCTTATCCTCCTGACTGCGTGGACTTTATATAGCGCACTAACGGTCATTTTGAATTTCGTCGCTAAGCCAATCAAATTGGATCTTTCATACTGTGCACAGCAGTTGCAAGCTCAGTCAATAACCAAGTTCAACATGAACTGATCCTCAGATAAATCAACTAAATGTCCGCATTAAAACAACACCGAACCATGCCAATTGTCATCTCTAAACAATTCCCAGTTCCTTAGCGCATTGCTCTACATCCGATGTTCGCCGAAACAGTGCGATTCCTAGATGACTCCATTTTTAACTTCAACATCGATATCGTCAAAATATTGTAATGCTTTATTTATTTTGAGAGGATTTCATACAGTTACAAGAACTAGGACATAATTTCCTCTATAACAAAATTAAAACATAAAAAACATAATGTATGTCAAATAAAATTATCAATCAGACTGTAGGACATTGATATTGATGAGCAACAAAACTGTAATGGGCCGATAAATCACTATTCAAAAATAGACCCAGGAACTCGGTAACACTACGGATAATAACCAGTTTCACTTCAGTATCAGTGATAACATTAATAGAATATAGGAAATCTTCCAGTTTTGACTATGTATGCAAAGACTGAATCAAATATTAAGATATTGTCTTTAAGTTTTAATGAAGTATAATCCCTTAGGATAATACTTAGCACATGATCTGGCATAAGATCTAACTATAGAGAATAATGAATTCCAGGACTAATGATATTAGCAATCTGAGTAAGCAGGGGTTTTCTGCAGGCAGAATAAGCAGGGCATTAAAAGAAGTAATGCATGACAGACCCTTCCTTGTAATTACATAAATAACGGTGCTTCTAAGAAACAATATTATATCTAATAGATCATACTGCAAGTGACTTAGGCCGAGACGCATTCTTCAGTGGTGTACCTGGGAGGAGCCAGAGGAATATGAATAAAGAGTGGTCGTATTAGATTTAACAGGCGGATATATTTTCTTTTTAAACGTTTCGAGAGATTGACAATTTCTCAAATATTAGAATATTGTCAAAATATTCCCATGTGAGATTGTTTCCAGTGACACACCATTTTTCGAGGAAAAGCAGGATAGAGATTGTCGTATCTATAGTCCCTCTTCAATTCCGACCTTGACCTTCACAGACGTAAACTTGAATAGGCAGTGTTTTACAGCAGACATTTTCTAGTAAAGTATCTTTATCCCACCCAAGCAGTACTAAATTTTCATCAGCAAAGTATAAGTGATGGTTTAAGTGCAGTATGGCAAGAGTGAAGGAGACTACACATAGGAACTTAGTTCCGAGATCATCGAATACACGTTCATTGGGACTGGCACCACCCTCGTGTGGCGGCACTCTGGTTGGATGTAAGTTTCTTCGCTATGTACAACGAAATGTTTGCGACGTTTTTTTAAGCCAATTATGGCAAGAGTGAAAAGGTATAAATCTTGTTCTATGAATTACTATTTACTATAGCCTCTCTCTTCAACCATGTATGGTTAGCGAAGAGAAAAGAACGACACCTACTGCTTGAACTGTGATGAGACACATCAGGCAACTCCCCCCCTCCCCCCTCCACCCGCCAAACAAAAAAAACACACAAAAAAAGCAGACGTCGGGATTCAGTCTTAGTTGGCATCATATTGTGTGCATGTACTTTCAAATGTATTGAAAAAATGGTTGGTTGTTTTATACTTGTATTGAAGCGGATAGGCCCCGATGCAAAATAAAAGTGTTTTTATAAGACAAAAGATGAATGTGGATTTTAAAAATTATTTTTATTATTAAACAGATCGTTGGCTTTGAACTCTGGAGCTGTCGTGGTGATTTTCAGTCTGACATTGCATCGCTGGATTGGTCATTTTCCCGTATTACGCCTTGAAGGGTTGTGACCCTCTTTACAATGGAGACATCAAGAATACTAACCAGGTATGTAACATGTCTGAACAACCTCGACCATTTCCATACCATACATAATCTTTGATGGAAAGCTTCATTCCAGGGAGAGCTAATTGGCATGGATTTACTTTCATCCTATGAATGAGTTATCCTCGTGTTTATTGCTTACGCCTGAAGGCTATTCTTCTGTTGATATGATGACGTCATTGGAGCTGCATTAGAAATTAAATACTTACAGCGGTAGAAATTTGAATTTGCAACAAGTCGTAAATAAAAATGGAACTGTGTTTTGTTTAAATGCGATTTTACCCGTGAAAGAAATATGTTCGGTATTTTAAAACAAGTACTATTTGTTTTAAAATGGAACACCAATGTTCTATCAGCTGTTGACGATTGAACGTTTTGCGCCGGGCATTAAATGCTCAAGAATGCAAAAATTTGCCATGCTCAAAAAGTTAGTATTTGTACACTGGAGTGTCAAGCGTTTGCTTCATGTATTCTGTTTTTGGTCACATCTGTGTCGGAATGCCAATGCGTTATCTAGATGGGCTCTTATCAGTGCCTTATCGTATTACCAGGTGAGGGCGGATGGGACGGGGCTTCCCGTTGCCCTGGTGTTCATAAAAAACATGAAACCAATCTGTTTGTGATACATTTGCATTACGTCCTGTGATTTGTCTTGTTTTCATCCTGTCATGTCTTTGTTCGTTGCCACTAACGCCAGGGATTATGCCCCGACCCAATGGGCTGTCACTATGCATATGAGTGAAATAAGTAGGGAGTCAAATCCCAATCAAACAAACAGTCTCTCGACCAATGTTATTCAGCCAATAAGAGTGTTTGTGTTGACTCGTTTGTTGACGTCTGTACATAAACGTAGTTAATACAAAACATTAAAAGCGTTTGATAGTTAAACAACAGCTAGGTATAAACAGTGTATGTGCCATATAATCAAATTAACTTTGACGTCACTCATTTTCTCTCCAGATCGCTCCTTATTTTGTCATGGAGGTATTAGGCTACCCAGGATTGCCCGGCCTGTTTGTGGCCTGTCTGTTTAGCGGGGCTTTAAGCACGATGTCCTCCTCACTGAACGCCGCTGCTACTGTCACGTGGACAGACTTTCTGAAACCACACCTCGATCATCTCTCCATGACGAAACAGACACTCATTACTAAAGGACTGGGTAAAGTTGGGTTTTTTTATATATGATCTCATATATAAGGAAACATTCTGCATTGGGGCGACCTTAACCTCAACTGTCCATAGAATACTCCAATGATCAACTTAATTTAGCGTTTATTGGCCACAATGGTCAACAAAACGCCATATATTGTTTTTAGGTGTTCTGAATAAGTCCCAATATTTAACGTATTATAAAATTTATTTTCTGAATCGGCAATTAGGAAGCAGTTGAACTGAAAAAGGCCATACATAAATGATTCAACGATTTCAATATGTTGCAGAATTTAAAAAAAGTATTAGAGATCTAAAGCATTGTAGATATAATTCTTTAAACTATCTCACTTAAAACTTTTCACACAGAATATTTTAGGTTAACTGATTGATAAATTGGTGTTTTACGCCGTGCTCAAGGGTATTCACTTATATGACGGCGGTGTATTCCAACAACAATTGACACTAGAACAACCCAGATGTGACGTGTTTTCAGAATGTTGGAAAGATGTAAGTAAAGTCAGCATTGCTACTATTCAAAAGCTGCCCTCAGCCGGGGGTCAAAAATATTTAAGGATATAAAACGATACGTTTAGGAAAGTAATGACAGCATCGCCAACAATTTCGCCATATAGATGCTACTTTGTAGAACTGATACCTGACAATACTACCAGTCGTCCATGCAAAGCGTGTTTATGTTTATATGTTACAAATACATTTTGGAGGATGTTTAATTTTAGTGAAAATATAATTTTGCTACGGTCAATGTGGCCTTTATGACATCACGTTAGAATCACCTCAGCGTATTGTTCCACGAATCGATCTAAGCCTTATTTGATCGAAATTATTGGCGACACAGTTAATCTTCTGTCTAGTCGCTCGACTTTCTATTAGATTTAATCTGCTATAAGCTCATCACGTCACGTTGAGGACCTTGCTCTAACCCAATCGTATTAGTTTTATCTGGTTTTGGCAGCTTATACGCGTTTTAACCACTGGGCCCTGGTGGACATTGCAATTAGGATAAACTTTTGTCAGTAGCCACTGACAATTTTAATCTACAGGAAAACATTTGCATGGTGGATTAGTTATCCAGTGTGCTTCATGATGTACAAGGAAACTATATGTGCATCTGCAACCACTTCCTGTGGCGTTCCCCAGGGATCTATGCTGGGGCCATTGCTATTTTTTTTTATCTATGTAAATGATCTGTGTAACTCTCCTAATTTACTGTATATTCTCCTTTTTTAGATGACATATATATTTTCATCCCCTAATTTACAAAACGCTTTATCAACAATGGTACAGGATCAAAACAATTTATATTCAAGGTTTTGTATGAACCGACTTTCATTAAATCTCAAGTAAACCAATTAATTAATTAGACCGAACTTAAGCCAAAAAGATAATATCCCTCCCCATCTCTCTATATAGCTGATGAACATATTGAACATTAAGTCCAGTGGTTTCTCTTCATTATCTTCAACGATAAATTCAGTTGACTAGATCACGTTAATTAAACGAGCAGTAAAGTTACCAAAAATCCAGGCATGAAAAATCCAATCCGCAATTCCCTCAATAAACCGGCACTTTTTATTCTACACTATTCGCTAGTCCGCCATAAAAGGTCTTATTGCAATTTTCTTTGGGACAATACATACGTCACACATTTACATTCATCTAATAACCTTTCGTAAAGGCCTTGTCAGAATAATTACGATATCTAATAGAATGAAACATATTTAGCGTTATTTGTGTTTAACTCATGTTCCTCTGTGTTTTCTTCAGATGAATAAAATCACGTTTAATTAAATATTACCTCATATACTTTTCCAAGAAATAAACTTAAAGATTGAAAGAGTGTCTGTTACTCTATCGACGGGTCATTTTCCTCGATCTGTTCAATTGCTGTCTCTATCGATTCACAGTTCTATAAGTTGATGTAGAGATACGTTATAGTATTCACGGGCTCAATATTTATTGGATGAACGTCATTAATTCTACCTTTGTTTCATTAATGCAAACATTCATCAATTTCAGTGGCAGGATTTGTAGTTCTAGGCATTGCATTTTCTTTCATGGCACGGAATTTAGGCGGGACCGTCCTTCAGCTAACTCTCGGCTGTTTTTCCTCACACCTAAGATTCACTAAGGTAGGCCTACACTCTTAGAATTAAAGGTTCTTTGGGGGTTATTTAGAAAAGATGATGGTTCTATACGGAACTAGGATGGTTATATATGTATAGGTTGTATAGGTTTTTGCGCCAGATGTTTAGATTTGGAAGTTTCGGAGAAGTTTTAGAAGGTTATTCTGGTAACTTTTGGGCTAAACCTGGGCAATAAAGTCCTTTCCAAAATGTCAACTGGCGGAGCTCTGCCTTCGCCAAAGATCCAGTTGATTAAAAATGTTTAAAGTGGGTAAAAATAAAATGATAGAAAAACTGAATTACCAACAATGAAATTTGTTAGTAAATTTAAAAAGACATACATCGCGCTGCATCTGTACGAAATCTCCACATAGTGTATGTACGCTGTTGTAATTTACCAACGACTTTTTTGTATTCACAGGCCGCCTCTTCGTTCACGGGGTCCGCATCAGGGCCTCTCTTAGGTCTCTTTTTTTCTGGGTGGAGTGTTCCCATGGGCTAATTGGAAGGTAAGGGATAAGAAGGCGAATAATAAACCGTTTCAGATTGATTTATAAGGCAACTTAGTCTGGACAAACAGAGTTTATAATGTAAATCAGTACAGCCTGTCTGAACAGCATCTAGTTTAATAGGATCAAAGCTAATTTATATGTTCAAAAAAATTTCCAAAATGTAATTAGTCAGAAATTCAGAAGGAACCACAAACGTTTTCTAATGTTAAATTTTGTTCATTGCCATTAAGGAGTTGAGGCAGCAACAGTACCAGACAGCATTATTTGGCATTACCAGGATTCCCCCTATTTGTGACATTTTGATTGGTCGAGAGAAAAAGTACGAAACTATCGACCAAACAGAATTCAAACTTTGAATGGAATTTCCAGAAATCGTTACGACAAATTTCACCACGAGGAGGCATCTAAAGTTGAAATTTAAATCGTTTCTTAATCTTCATGTTGGGCAGCGAGCTGTTGCTGGAGGTATTTGTGGTCTGGCTCTGCCGATGTGGATCAGTATCGGTTCCTACAGTCTGGACCCAGAGAGCCACACACTGCCCATGCCCACTGACAACTGTATAACTAATGGTAGTTTCGTTACTAAACAACCTATAGAAATGTATGTATATTTAATATAATTAAGTTAACTTTCTCTATCAGTTTTGGTGCGCATTATTCTTTAGAATAGAGCCGTCACGTTGTAAAAGCTTCATTCTTGTTCTGTCATTTGTATTTTTGATTTTAAAGTTGATTGTTTAAATTTTAGGTTCCGCCATATGTTTATTTAAAAAACTTCTTAAACGAGATTTAAATAAAGTCAATCATTATGGTTATCTTTTGAAATAATTAGCTACAGTTTAGCGAAAGCAGGTAGGAAGAATCTGCAAAGCTGTTTTGTTATATTTGCTGCATCTGTTCGCTGAAAAGTGGTTGAAGCTTTACACTACCCGAGTCTTCTTAGAGCTCAGGGGCACCAATAACTCGATCTGTTAATGCTGTTTGAGTATGACATCATTTGATTTCCCCAGGTGTCTTGAATTGGAAGGTAACTCGGTTAACTCATTTGTCTAGCTCGCCATATTATGAGCGAAAAGATTTTATAAGCACGGCGTTAAAGGTGAATTAAAACAAACAGATCTTGTGGAAGAAACTGGATGGCGAGGCAATCGTACTCTCGCGCATTTATTTTCACTAATATGTTCGGCGACATTTGACACGAATCAGCTAAAGAAAGGAATTCGCTAACAAGATAGCCCGGGTGTATCTTCGGGAGAAGTAGAATCGATTCTATTTTAGAATACCAGCGTGAATCACTGTGGCTAAGCATCTAAGGAGGCTTATCATTAGACTATTAATGGCATGTAGCTATTCTCCGAAATCGTAACAGAAAACTGAAAACAACTAAGTTAAATTACCGTCCGTTTTAATTGATTAAATTGTCTCTTTAACACGGGATTTGTTTGTTTTTCAGCACTGGTATTAAACAGATGTACACAATGTCGTACATGTGGCTCTCGTCGACAGGGGCGCTCACCTGTGTTCTTGTTGGTCTCGTGGTTAGCTTTGCGACAGGTACCGGAAAACAATACTTAACAAAGTGTCCCATTAGTTTAGATTGGAACTTTGTCAGATAACCATTGATTTACATAATGTTGAGTGTCTCTTCTAATCTATACAAAAACATCGATCACCAACTTATTTCTAGGTTCGTTGGCGGAAATCTTTGGCTTTTCGAAACCAGAACTGGAAAGCAACCTTATAATTGGTCAAAACACGGGGAGACTTGTTAAGATCTGATTTACATTAGATTGGGACAAATATTAATCCTTTACAAATAACACTGTTTTTTGGTTAAAATAGTCCAATTGTATCGTCCATTTACCGATATAAATTGAAAAAAAGCCTCGCACAAATGGCGCATGAATTATTTTATGAACCATTACTTTTCTCGAATAATTCTATATTTTAGAGGGCGCCTTGGGAACGTGTTTAAGCAACCAGAACTGTTGTTGTTGTTGTTTCCCACAGGTCCGATGAACCCCGGTGAGATAGATAAGAAATATCTGATCCCAATTTTTGACCGGATCTTCTGTTGTTTACCAGAACGATTTCTCTCCAAAGCTCGTTGTGGAAAAACCATAGAAAAGGTAATCTGTTAATCACAATCAATGAAGTCTATTACCTAAATTCTTGATGGTTCTTAGAAAGCGCTATGCAAAGTATATGATTATTAGAGATATAACAGGGACCTGTATTAAGTGATTGTAGGTCCCAAAGCGGTTATTTTAATTCAACCAAAAGAAAATATAAGCAAAATAATTATGTCTAGTATATTTATTATTGATACAATTTAAGGAAAATGTAGATCGATTTAGACTCCTTTAGAGATCAAACAGTGTTGAAGTTTCGATATACGATGACGGCTCTTCTTCGGTTAATCGTTATGCTGTTATACTCCTGATAAACTATTAGATAAAACTGAATAAACTTAACCAATCATATTTAAGCAGACGGAATAAAATAACTCTCTCCCAGAATCAGAAAGGCAATTATATAAAAGTTTTGTTTTGTCAAAATCTGATTAGCAGTTTTATGAGATATATTTCAGGCAAGGCAGCTTTGGCAGCTGTCTTTCAGCAATTTTGAATCTACTGATTGGCTTAAACTTTGTTATAACTGTAGGGAGACTCAGAAGACGAGTTATCTACCCTCCATCATTCCCGGAAACTCTCCCAGGTGACGCCGGTAACGGATAAGGAAGAAACTTTCGAATCATCTTCAGATCAGTGTCATAGCAACGGTTTAAATGACCTCTCTGTCGGCCCTGATAAGAAATCTCTATCTGATCGAGACACTAACGAATAACAATATCTGTGAAATAAAATCCGACCTTTTGTGATGTTACGTTGTAGAAACAGAGCCTCTAATGTTGATATAATATGAATGTTTATATAGAAAACACTATGAAATAAATAGTTAGCAAATGTCTCTTTTTGGATAAATTCAGTTTTCTATATGATAAGTTTTTAACAGATCATCAGGAATAACTGTACATTTGTCGTGATTCACTGACAGATTAGACTGTCGGACTCGGATTCACGTACAATATTGTCAGATGATGAGAAGATTTGAAAGGTATCAGTATTTGATTAGAATTGTCATCGTCTTTCCTCTATAACTTGCATATGCACCACTTGATCATAAACCAGGAACATTTTAAATGTATTGATATTTAGTTAAAATTAAAGAAAATTGTGCGGTTGTCTCCAGTAAAACTACAGCTTAAGAAATACACAGTGTGTATGCTATGATGTCATTCAGCTGTAGACCCATGCAATTCCTTTTTTAAAGACACAAGCAAATTTAATTATTCTTGTATCAAAAAGTTGTTTCATTTAATGTTGATCGATATAACACATTTTCACATATTTAAGGAGCTAGATTATTCGTAACTATGGCTAAAAGCAGGGCGCCGTCTCGTGCGCCCGGTAAGACAGTGATGGTGCAGATTTACCCCCAAAGTTTCCAGTCTCCTTTGAAAAGCTAGATGATACTTGATGATTACAAAATGCGTTCACGTGTGATTACATTCAACTGTTGTTTTGTCTTCTGTTACTTTTATCACCTATTTTCTAATTTTCTAGAATGTATTTGTCATATAATTATAAAAAAATAAATAAAAAAAAACTTCGATGGTTTTGTCAATAACGTATTGTATTTACTATCAAGCACTTGCGAGCAAGGTCACCGTGGCCCAGTTCGTGGTATGGTCCCAAAATCGACGCATCACATTTCCACACCGTAATTAAGATTGGCGTTATAAAAAATGTTGTATTTCGAGTGATGCGAATGTGAAATATTGGTCATGTGGCTTCCCAAAAGTTTATCAGATGCAAACAATAAGGCAGCTTAACTAGGGTCTACTGAAGGTTCGAGTTACTCTACGTACATAACAACCCTTGCCCGAACGGGCTGCTATAACGTGAAACTGCTGCCTACGTCTCCTTGCGAATAATGTGAGCAGAGCTCGAGTTAATTCCCCTTGAACACGTATATCTACCAATCATCTATGCGCAAATCAGACAATGGTTCTCGTAACACGCCATCTGATTGGGCGACTGCCTGTTTTTAAGTCAACCAGTTGCGTAGCTGTCGATTCAGGCTATAGGGTCTCGGTCATTCAAGGGTTGTCATATGGAGTAGCTCGGAGCAAAACTCTTGTTTAGCTAATCGTTCTTTGCTATCTGAGAAAATCAGCTATGTCGGTTTATTTATCATATTCTTATTACTCTGGCTGTGGGAGACAGTCGAAAGTCCGAATTAATTTAAATGTGGAAAATATCTAAAAAGTTCCAAACAGTGTTCAAAATGTAACAGAAAAACACCTGTTTTTATGAGCCTTGAAACTGGGTCAGTCCATTGTTCGCAAACTGGGGCGGACCGGTTCAGTCGTTATTTTTCCACTTATAACTGTGAAGTGGGTACAACCTTAAATCAACTTAGACTGATTTAGGATTTTTTAAAGTCTTTATTGTTATAACGAAAGTTGAGAAGTCCCAGACAATAGGCCTACTGGTTGTCGCGCACTAACAGAATTAAACATTTTTTTGTGCTGGGATGTAGGCCTAGTTGTGTCCAATGTTAATTCTGTGTGTGAAAAAATCAGTAGGCAGTTGACAAAAGTTACTAAATGCTTTTGCATTCATGCAAGCATCTACGTGAAAAAAGAACAACTTCTTAAATAATAACATAAAACACCGCAAGCAAAATAACTTAAAGTGTATATAAGAAGTCGGCGCTTTGGTAAAGAAGTTTGGAGCCAAGATGACGACTGTTCGTATCTTCGGACCCTGGGACTATGTGGTCTTCGCCTTGGTGCTGGCCATTTCCGCAGGGGTCGGTTTATTCCACGCCTTCACTGGAGGGAAACAGAATACCACCAAAGAATTCCTGATGGTAAACCGTCACATGAAGCTGCTCCCTATCGCCATTTCTATCCTTGTTTCTTTCATTTCCGCCATTTTGATTCTGGGAACGCCGGCTGAAATGTATACAGCAGGCACTGAGTACTGGCTTTTAGCGGGCGGATTAAGCATGTCAAATCTCCTGGCAGCCCTGATCTTTGTACCAATGCTTCATCCGCTAAAACTGACGAGTTCGTATGAGGTAAGCACTTTACACAGAAGAACAATTAAGGTGTATTCAATTAAATATATGCTGAGATAGCTACTGGCGGAAAAAGAGCCAGTAGTCTATTCTCTTTGCAATTACCGTTTGCTATCCTCGATTCATGAAATAAATTAAATTTCGCCGTTATAACTAAGGTAACATTTAGCAGATCCCAAGGGCCAACATGTCGGCAAATATGAACACAGCTTATTTTTGTCTCAAGCATATGCTCAAGGTAATTTATTATGTCCCATTAAACTATGGAAATCAAGTGCTACACGACAGACGTCATAGAATATTTTGATAAGAGAAGTATGGTTTTGTCATAGGGATACCGTTAGGTTCACGAATGGAACTCGCACGGTCACTGACCAGAGGCCATTGATACAAATCATTTTGTTTTATCCGCTTACAAAACTCTATGGTTTTCTCGTGGATGACCGGAATAGGGTCATAGCCAGAAATGTTAACTAGGGCATGCCATAACGAGCGTTCCACACGACATTAGCCGCGTCAATTTAATTGGCTGTCTGAAAAACAACTTTATCGGTAACCAATCAGTCTAATGAAAATTAACACTAAACACATTAATTAAAAGAAGATTTTAATTAGGTGTTTAATAGTACGCCCTGTTCTGGCAATCATTGAGTTTACATTATAGCTCGATGGTTCAAAAATCACAATCTACAGGTGTTATCAGAAAATGTCCGCGTCTTAAAACTAAAGTCATTGTATTATATTATATCCAGAAAAATAAAGGACATCACTACCGCCCACGTATTTACGCGGAGTGTAACATAGAGAACATATTATTGCACACTTGTTGTCCCGTCTCTTGTAATACACAGCTTTATAACCATTGCTTGGTTTCTCACCGTGATGCCTTACTGCACAATAAAAGCCTCGAAAATTTAATGTACTTTACACTATGAGTTTAAGATATTGCCCCCTAGTCCTTGGACTGGAGTTAAGGGACTAGTATTTTGTACTCCTGATTTGACGAAGAATATGATTTACGAGAATAAAGAAAGAAGAATGTGAAATCTTTACTCAATTCGATGCCGGAACCTTCGCTTGGTGAAGGGGGAAAACTCCAATGAGGCAAGACGGCCGGCATGTCTGAACATCCATCGGTCATTTCCGTACCGTAAAAAAGCTCTAGCGATTATTGTGTCATCAATCATGGGAGGTAACTCGCATGTATGTATACTTTCATCATATGACTCAGTTATCCACCTGTTTATTGTTTACGTCTGAAGGCTATTCTTGTGTTGATATGGTGACGTCATTGGAGCTTCATCATTATTAAACAATAACATAAAAGGGAACAGTGTTTTGTTTATAAATGTGATTTTACCCGAGAAGCGGCCTTGTTTGATGCGTTTTTTAATACAAAGCCGCGGAGTACTTTGGTGGATTTGTACGCATGCGCACAAATCATCTAGTGGTGAACATTACACGACCGTGTAATATTATTGTTTCCATTCACCTCGGTTAACTCTACGGGTAGGAAAGTTTCTACGGATGTTCCGACATTGACAGCCGGTTGACGGACAGCTTGCTTCGCATGTTTTCGTTAGGCATGGCATCAGTTTGAGACAAGACCATGTCAGAACGTCTTTCGACTCTTTCCGTATCGATACAGTTATTTCGGGGGTGAATGGAAACAATTATATTACACGAAAACGTGCTGGGTTAACGACCGGATGATTTGTGCAGATACGTGGAATCCAATCGGATCATTTAGCATTTTTGTATAGGATCACATAGGATTTTCAAAATCCTATTGGTTAAAGGATATTATAATTACACTATAGGATCGTATATGATATTTCTATAAGGGATTGATCGTCGTCCTTTTGTTTACTTCCCTTTCTGTGCCAACATTTTTCTACTTCAATATTGACTTAGCCAATAAGAGGATCTCTGTTCTTTTTTAAATCGGTAGGCGTAATTTTTTTTTTTTTAAGAAAAAATGAACTCAAACATGAAGTTTTTGTGGAATACGTTGCCCAATTAGAGTCATCTCCCTTTGTTATTGGCGGCCTTTAACATTGTCGACGTATTGCTGGAGTTTTCTTTCCTGTTCGCCACGTTCTTTGACTAATGAGGGGAAGCTCAGAAAGACCAACAGTATTTGATTAAGCCTCCTTGTAGGACATTCAGATACAAACTTTTCTATTTAAGATATTTGTTTTTGTCAGTCTGATGCGTGTATTTTATATTGTTTTTCCAGTATCTAGAGAGACGTTTTAAACACCGAGCACCCAAACTGGTGGGATCAATAGTCATGTTAATACAACAGGTGTGTATGGGGTTAACATATTACTACAGCGGCTATATTACGGGTAACAAATATATTAACCTTGTGTGAAACTTTTAATATATTGTTACAACGGGTATTCTTTATTAACTTTTGGTTTTGGTATTGAAGGTTGGGACAACCATTATCAGCTTATAAACAACATTTAACTATATGCCTATTATTAAACCAGATATAAATACCTGGGGCCATTACACACTAATGGCAGCTAAATCTTGAGAAACATTTAAGTGTGTTTTTAAAACAGATATTAAAATATGGGAAAACTATTATACACTTCTAACAGCCGTTAAAACATTTAATTATATTATTAAATTTGACATTAATACCTGGGGCAATCATAATTAACTTATAGCTGCTAAATCTTGGGAAACAAGATATTAAAATATGGGACGTCTATTATTTACTTAAAACTGCTCAATCTTGGGCAACATTTAACTGAATTATAAACCGGATATTAAAACATTGGACAATCATTGTTAATATATTAAAGCTGCTAAATCTTGGGCAAAATTTAACTGTATCATTAAACCAGATATCAAAACCTGGGACAACCGTTATTACCTTAATAACAGTCTCAAAGTCTTGGACAACATAACAGGTATATCCTGCTTTTGTTAAAACCAATAATAACGTCTTCTGTTTGTTTTTTCTCGACAGGTGTTATACATGGGGATAGCATCCTACGCTCCATCCACAGCTCTAGAAGCAGGTCGGAATCTAATTTTGCCAAACTATGATAATTAATGTACAATATGATTCAATTCAGGTATCGTTATTTGATGACATTTTGACTTAAATGACCCAATTAAATGTGTTAAATTATCGTGTAACTAACTAAGAAATAACATGGTAATTTTGTAGCATGCGACCTAAAACTGTTACACACATGGAATATATCTAAATAGTTGCTACTGCCCTATGTCAATCATTCATGTTCAGCCAAATCCGTATTGGTTACATGAGTTGTTTTTTTTATGGAATTAAAGGTTGCTACAACGGAAAATCAAGGGTAGTATTCAACGTATTTAAGGATGCTTTGAAATAATTTTGTTAATCTATTTGTTTTTGGCAGTAACAAGATTTCCTGATTGGGCGACTATCATTATAGTAGGACTGTTGGCAACATTTTATACAACGATGGTAAGGGTTTTGTTTTTGCATCTGTGGCAATGAAAAAATCAATCAATCTGGTCGATCGAGGTCTCACTGAGTTGTTCTGGTATTTAACATTTGCCTAAGAAGTAACATTTAGGTACTGGTATCCACCATAAAAATGCACTTAACCTCCAAAATCTTGACTGGTAGTCCGTGTATGATCTGGTAAAAAAATATATTGACTAAATTTGTCCAGCTTAGGACAGTTTGTTACGTTTATGATAAAATGTTGTCACGCCCATGATTAAAGTTGTCCAGCAGAGAAAAAGTTTGCCACGCTCATGGGTAAAGTTATCCGACTAAGAACAGTTTATCATGTTTATGAGGAAAGTTGTGCTGCGGATAAAATCTTGACACGCTCATGAGAAAAGTGGTCCAGCTAAGAAAAAGGTTTGTCACACTCACGAGTAAAGTTGTCCAACTGAGACCAGTCTGTCAAGCTCATGAGAAATGTTGTCCACCTGAGAAAAGTTTGTCCCACATTAAGTAAACAAGCCTGTACCAATACTTGTTCTCATAGACTGGTAGAGGTGTTTAATAATTGCTAAACTTGAAATATGTTTTATGTAAAATATTATTTAACATTCATATATTGTTTTCTGAAAATAGGGAGGAATGAAGGCTGTAGTTTGGACGGATGTCTTCCAGGCGATAATCATGTTGACGGGGTTACTGGCTGTCATTATTCAGGTAAACTCAAGCATTACTGAAGGGACTTGATGTTTCAAGCAAAGTGTCGCCGTTAAGTCAAATGAAATGCTTTGCACCTGGGAAAACTAGACAGTCCGTGAGTTTTGAATGGGGAGCTTCATTCGTCATTTTTATGAACATTGATTATTCAATGCGTATGAATGTTGAATAATTTATATACTTGACAACATTATGAATTCTGTTCTGTGACACCTTTGAATAATTTTTTTTTTCAATAAACGCGTAACCAAATATTGCTATACAACATGGGTCCGGTTTCTATGCGCAATGTCATGGAAGTACATCTTCGCGAGCCAAGGTTTAGACATGTGTGCATTAACCTTGGCACATAACAAACCAGTCGTTCTATTTCTTGGAGTCTTGTTTTTTAAATCAATTCTGCACAACCGTGATGATAGTATACAAAGGTGGGTGTATTGTCCCCTCTGTCAAATCAACAAGCCACCCTGCAGATAAACCATTCATATATACGCTTTATCTAATTATCTAAGTGTGCCTTGTTTTAGGGAACAATATCTGTGGGTGGTTTTGGCGAGGTTTGTCGCCTCAATGAGGATTGGGGACGTATCAAATTCCCTAGGTGAGATATTGATTTGATCAACATTCTTACATATATGTTTTTTAATGATTTGTTGTTTTATTACAACTGCACATGTCCTGAAAACGGAATAATGTTTTTCCGAAGTTGTATCATTCAAATATACCCGTACTTTATCTTTTTCTATTTATTTTTCAATTATTTGTCAAGCTTTGTCGCTTTAGAAAAGTTATTATATCTTTCTAGGTTAAGTCTGTCAGCAGTAACTCGACATGTCGTTCATGCAAAGTGAAGTCAGGAAGGGATTCGAGATTAATATGCAAAATTGTCTAAGGCTAGTCACATGTCAGCCAAATTCCGTACATTGAAGTTCGCAAAATTTACTAGATGTACTAACTCGTAATTGTGAGCTACATGGCCCGGTAGCATACATTTTGACATGGAAAAGCCTTGTCGCCACATGTGTTGGTGATTTTGGTTATGATCAGCACAATCATTCGTGAATATAAAAAGGACATGGTCTGCCAAAATCAGCTTTTTGAGAACAATTTCAGATTCGTTTGGTCCATACTTATTCTCTGTTTTTCATCTTTGACCCCGACCCTACGGTCCGCCACACGTTTTGGACACTCTTTGTCGGTGGCAGTGTGGTTTCTTTGTCAACTTTCGCCATAAGTCAGGCCAGTGTACAACGATATTCCACTCTACCAACTGTCCGGATGGCTAAAATGTAAGATCAATTGATTGACCAATTGATTGGTTGGTTGGTTGCTCAATAAAGATAGTATGACTTACTTTGGAACGTTACACCCGAAAAACGTTGCAGCTGCTCCGCGTTCGTCAATCATACATTTTTCAGGTCCAGTTTGTATTTGTTTTAAGTATTTTTTATATATACAATAATTAACAGATGCGATTTTATGCCTAATTCAAAGAAGTATTCCTTCTGGTGCTACTACGAAGTGATCCAAGTGACTACAGCAGCTTTAGTAACGTCTTACAAATAAACGTTCTCCGTCTTGTTTTGTCCTCAATGTTTTCAGTCAGATTTTGATCAACGTATAGTGCACTCGCACTGCGTCCACTGCCTCCACATCGTTATATCTTTTATGACAAATTGGACAATTTTGTAAAAGTAGAAGATAACATAAAATAAAGGGAACCTGAACAGAACAGAGAGTTGTGAATGTCGGCTATCTAGACGTCAGCTGACTAACCTTCTATTTTGTTGGCGGGGTGGTTGAGTTGTCTAGGTTGCCAGCATTTCTGACTTTGAGTTTTGTGGAAACGATTCCCAGACGGGATTCAACCTGCACCATTTTCTGAACTAGAATCTTGTCAAACTAAGAAAGTAGTTTCCCAAAATAACAAAAATATTGTTAACATTCACTATCTAAAAGACACTCAAAAATCATGCATTGCTTACAGCTTTGGGAGCTGTGTCACTCACCTATCAGAGGGGTAGTGAATGTCTGCTATCTAAACTCTAGCTGACTAACATTCTATTTTGTAAAAGGCCGTGTGATTGAGTGATTTTGGTGGCCGGCATTTAGCGGGCCTCAAGTCTTTTATTGACCATGCTCTCTGATTGGGTCCCTAGAGGTTCTCAGGCAACCAATCAATTGCAAGGCTGTATAGATTCTGGTTTAGGCCACTTAGTCAGCCAAGGGTTGTAATACGGAGTAGTTCGCAATTAAACTCTTACTTAGCGACTATGATTATACTTTTGCTTTTAATTTTTTCTCAATGAATTTTCACTTAATCAAAATGATCATTAGCCATGCTTCCTCATAAAAATGACAGATGTAAAAATACTAATGCTGCTTTAATAAATTTAGTTGGTGAGTGAAATACCTTCGATAAGGATGTAATCTCCAAATAAAAAGGTCTTCAAAATCGGCAAAAATCTGAAAAACAAACGATTGGTTGGTTTGGTGTTTTACGCCGTGCTGAAGGTATTTCACTTATACGACGGCGTTATATTCCAACAATTATTGACACTAGCCCAACCAAGATGTGAAGCGTTTCCATTATGTCGGAAAGTTAATTTTCCTCCAGTGCTAAGTTAAGACAGCTTTGTTAATCTTCAAACAAACTGCCCTTAGTTAGAGGGTAGAAAAAGCCGACAAATTGTTTCAATTCGCTGCTGAAATATGCTTTTATGTTGTGCATGTGTACAAGATGTGTCATATTGTTTGTAAACTACTCCGGACGTTTTAGCGACATACGGGTAAGATACAAACCCTTCTGTATTGTTAAGTATATTTGTTTGTTTGATTCGGATTTAATTTCAAACTCAAAGATAGTGGAAAAGGTGGAGAAGTCAGCTAGCTGGTCTCGCGGATAGCTGGACTCATCTCATGTGACTTCCCCATATGTGTGAAGTAGACAAGAACTGTTAGCTGTACGTCAGAAGTCCAGTAGTCCGACGCGCTAGCCGCTAAAATACCGCCGGGGACTGTAATGTATACAAAATGACGATTAATAATGAAATCGATATTTTGAGACAATATTACCTGAAATATACTCAATGCTTATTATTTAAATATTACCAAGGCTCCGGACCTGTATTAAAACTCGTGTATAGATAGTAAGTTATCAGTTCTAACAAGGCGAAATATTTGTAAAAAATGGCAATACCGACCCAGGTGAGTTTATAATCAATTTTAAATACCATCTACCTGAAATGAATAGTTTGTGCCGTTCCCATATTTTCACGTTATCTATTTATCAACGAAAATCCTTCTTTTGAAGGTTGAAGGCTACAACCACTTTTTTTAGCTCTTGAAAACAGTCAAAATGATTGCAACTTCCAAAAATTAATTATGACGTTGTTTATTCTTGGATAATGTAATCTGTTCTAAGAGTTTAATAAGGGAACAGTTTGTTACTGTATTAGCCTTTCTAACAAAATATTTCTTTCACGACTATTTCTAAGATTGATTAGTAGGCCCCCTATACCAATGTCTATTTCTTCCTGTTATTGATTTTGGACAGAGCAAGAAGTAGCAGGTAATTTAATAGCTTAACAAAAGGCTGTTGTTTCACTGAAGAGTTCAACATAATACACACATACTGTAAATCCGAAAAACGATAACTTCATTTAACTTTATATTTCATCAATTATTTTCCACCATCGGAAGATATTGACAAATAAACACCAAAAAAACATTTATGGATAAATAAAGTGCGAAGTCAACATAAAACAAAATAAAAATATTTGAGGCAAAATAAACATTAACAGACAAACGTGCAGTGATGTTGCTTTTATAAGTCGTCGTTAGGAATTTTGAAAACAGGCGTAGTTATTCTGTGGCGTGGTGATTGAATTATCCTTAACTAGCGCTTCTTGAAGCAAAAGATCGGACCAATGCTATTGGTCAACAATAAAAGTGTTTTCGTTATTTTCGGATAACACTTTAATCCCCAAATAACGGAATACTGTTAATATTGACTTTCTAAAAGACACAAGAGCCACATGTAACCAGGGTGGTTCATTGAACTTATCAGGGAAAGGATCGTTAAATTTATTGTTTTGTACTGTACAGCCAAGGCTGGTGTTTCATGCCTAAGCTATCAGTTTGACCCCTTTGTTTATGTTTACATACTAACTCTGCTTATCCTTGCTTATGAGTGATGTTAACTGTCTAAATACACTTGGGAAGGACCAGGTCAAGAATATTGGGTGACACTATATACATCCGCAATGGTCAGTTTTGTACTCTTTAATAGCCGGACTTCCTGGGTGACTAAATCTGTTATCACAGACCTTCCCCCTCACACGCCTTCAGTCATTGAACTATCCCTCCCTGTCTACCCTATATATAGCCCTATGATCCTTAGTAAAGTCAGTTCGGAATATTAAAGTGGAGATGCCGTCTCTATGTAGGGTTCTGGATGTTTTTAAAGACCATGATGAAAACAGCTTAATGAATATCCAAGTTTAATGCAATAAAGACTAGTTGTCGTTTTTTTCTCATGTATTATATTTTAACCTTGGCCTGTGTTCCGTCTTTTTGTTGCGTTCGGCCAGTCGCCCTGGCTTACACATACACCAGTAAAAGTCTTTGCTAGCATGAAAACTAAATCAGTATGAGTTTGTGAGCAGGCGGGAGGGGGATGTTTGCAGCGTTCAAGTGATTTGACAAACTAATGATGTCCTTACAATATTATCGTATATCTGCCAGTGGGCCATAATAATCTTCTGTTGTCTTCAATATATGTTTTTGAATTCGCTTTACATTATTCATTATTCATCTTTAAGTACAGAATGTCCAAACTACATAATTAATTAGAGGAAAATTGCTATAAAGAGAGAACGAACCAAAGACAATTGATTTGTTTGTTTGTTTGATTGGGGTTTAACATCGTACTCAATGGTATTTCACCTATATGACGATATGCCAGCCCAAATGGGTGAAGGAAACCACCCTTGACACCACTGGCAACAAACAAAGGACGAGACAAATACAGGACGACAACAACAGGACGCAGCACAGACACCACAGACAGATCGGCTTCCTGTTCCCCTTTAGCTATGAGAGCACCGGGGCAACATGAAGCTCCGTCCAGCCTCCCACCAAAAGACAATTGAGATACCCTTTATTAGATTACTATGTCTCTAATAAGCATGCCGAGTTTCACAGCTGTATTGCTCAAAGTTGAAAAATTGAATTTCTACAAAAAATGTGCTAGAAATTGTGCAAAACCCACCCAGCTGTACATTTACAAAAACTTTGAATAACGATTTTCAAAGTGAAAATTAAATGATTTCTAACTGGAATTTTCATATAATTTTTTCACTAAATGCTTGACAAAACAACAGAATTTGCTTATAAAGGGGAACAATTGTAATCCTCAAAGGGAATGTCCATCTGTAATGTTGTTATGAGGCATCTATCCGTTTTCCAATGTGGGAAGACTTATAAGCTGAACATACAAAGGTATATGCTAGCGCACTTTTGACTTTCATTGCGGTAGGGTGTTAAGTATCAATAAAAAAAGTTAGTTTTTTTAGTTTCCTTTTTCAAAATAATTTTATTCTCTATTTATTTAAAACTGTTACTGTTAATGTTACTTGCTGAATTTAGAAATTTATTTCTTTGAAATCGTTTCTCCGTGCTTCCATAAATGAAGCTTTGGAAAATCTTTGCTGAAAGGTAAATGGAGTTTTCGTTTTTCGTTATTACACTATTTATATGTTCTATTGAACAAGGCAGTAGCATTGATTTGTTTGTTTGTTTTTTCATTAATCGTGTTCAAGGGTAAAACACCCATATGAGGGGTGATTATCCCTTTCACAAGTGGCGTAAGAAGTCGGGAGTACATAATTAATGGAAAGGCTCGGTATGGATAACATCTTCTTAATTTTTTGGATACTACGTTTCTATCTCATTCCAGAGATCGTGCTCAAACCCTAACGACACAGTGACACAGAGAGTTAAAATAGAATAAATCATAATGATAATAAAATCCATGCCGTGGTGATTATCATTTTCAATTTTTTTCTTTATTCTATTTTTATCCCCCGATGACGTCACATAATGGATTTCTCCAGTGGTAAATCAATACTTACGATAGTATCACGAGAAATCTTACATTTTGTCATCTGGACATCTCCCGGAGAGAGAGTCTAAACATGCAATCAATTCCTCGGAGCCTTCTTGCCGAGAGTAGTTCTTTTTACGCAAGTTGTGTTTTTAACAAAATCACTCCCAGACAACAATGATAATCATTGAGTAGTAAGGTGAGATGGTTGTCTCGTCTATTTCACTTTTTTCAGCACGATACAAGGATATACAAATATTTGACGAAAGTTGTTTAGTTGAGAATGACGTGTTATGGCAGAAGCCAATTATAGAAAGGTATGAAGACGTGATGTAGCGGTAAGGTAAAGAAAATTATAATATTTTTTATTACCTTTCTATATTCTAAGCGTCTGAGTTTGAATGCTTCTGGTAGTTCAACTGCTTATGCTACATTGGGGACAGTTCTAATCAGCATTAGTGGGCTAACTATTGGTCGTAATTACGACCACAAACTCTATTCACTCGATAAGCATCGAGTTGAGGAGTGGTATTTGTCACTCGTAGTAGCACTAGAACGATATTTACAGGTCGTGAAATCATGTTTAGGACGCGTAGCAGAGCTTGTTTGTTTCTTTGATTAGGGTTTAACGTCGTACTCAAGGGTATTTTAATTGACGACGGATTGTCCACTTCTGACTGCCCCATGCCTCATAAAGGTAGAGAAAAGGGAAGACACCTCGTAAAAAACATCCACCACGATTGCCGGAGCCACAACGTGTGACTCGCTCATATAACTGATGGTCGACAGACGGAATCGATCACGTGAAGGGTACATCGAAACAGTTTTGTGTGTTTGTTTGATTGGTGTTTAACGTCGTATGACGACGGATTGTCCACTTCACACTGTATGCTGCCTTATTACGATGGAATACCGAGAGGAAACCTCGTAAAAACCACCCCCGCGATTGCCGGAGCCACAACATGTGACTCGCTCATATACCTGGTGGTCGAAAGGCGGAATCGAACCCATGAACGAGCACATAAAGATCGTGCATAGAAGAACACACACTCACCAAATCTAACATCGCCATTTTTTTAAAGCAAGACGTTTCGATAACTGGATTAGTGGATACAGGGCATATCAAGGACCATTAGTTGATGGATCTCCTCGTATGACTTCCTCGTGTACCGGAGGTCGACAAGGAGACCCGATTCTGTGAGAGGTACATTGAAGGAAAATAGGTGGTCCGATACGCTTACAACTGAAACCCAACGGCGTCTGTTAGAAAATAGCTCACAAAATACTACTTTGACATACCTTGACTCCTAATGGATAATATTGTTCTTCTGGAATATCACCTAAATCCAATGACAAATGCAATCCATTCATCACTCCAGGGGAGAATGACTCTAGCTTTAGTGTTGTTTCGTTCCAAGAAGTATTCCTTTGAACTACGATGCTGCTGTCTTGTATTACAGTATTCACTGTATAGCACAGATTGGTTTTAGACCAAACCTTCTGAACTCTTTCTGTACAATCTTTGTACCCAAACTGACAATACGTAATGAGATCGTTCTGGTGTAGTAGCCGTTTTTTAATAAGTTCCAGTATACCAATATTAGCCAGCTCGTTTTGAGTGAACGTTTCGAAGTATGTCCAGTTGGTTGCAATGTATTGTTTTAAGATTTCCTGTTCATATTGTGACATCATAGAATGACTAACGTTACTAGTGAACTCTTCATTGCAGATTGTTACGGCTGGGAATGGTAACTTGTTGACATACTCTATCCTAGATTTCGTTAAAATAGGTCGATCGGAAATGAAACTCAACTGTCTATATAACAGTACTACAAAACCAGATAGTTGACATAATATCACAATAGCCCACAATAATCTGCAATTAAACAGTTTGAATATATATATTTCAACAATATAACAAATAAATATCTTCGGCATGGTAGCTAAAACTACAGTCAAATTTATCCTCTAAACGGAAGAGTTCCACAATTATTGACCAATCAAATATCTTTCTTTTCAAAATAGGTGCCTACATCACGACCCCTATTGAGTCGACAGTTTATAGTAGGGTTAAATATGATAATTCACGCATGTTAATAGCCCGTTTCCGACAGGATTGTAAGTCGCGTTACGTCATGGACAGAGTTGGCTACGCCCAAAATGTCAGCACAACAATGATAAGTGTAAAAAGAAATTCAGCACAAAGAGGTCGTATTCTTGTTGAACCTCATCTCAGAGAGCCCAAGAACAACAAAAAGTTCTCGCCCAACAGACGTGACAATTTCAGACATAGGGATGGTTAATTTAAGAAATGAAAATAAGCATTCAAAAAAGCGTGAAATTCGTTATCAAACAAGTTTAACTTTGAATAGCCGTTTATTAGTTAATTTAAAAAGCGGAAATGACGTCATTATTTAAAAAAACCGGTAGTTATATCATTATGTCGTAGCTGTCCCCTATTGCCTGCACTGGTGGAACCTTTTATATAAAGCCGACAGTGAGGGCTCCTTTCTCAAGCAAAACAACAACAACAAGCAACCGCTTGTACGTATCAACCTGGTATACTAAAAACATGATTTTTTAAAACCATATGTCTGCTGAAAACTTGCTAAACGTATGTGTTACTCGAAAAACTATTTCGATATGTATTCAACAGTTTAACATTGCGCTTGGATGGATCAAGCTTGTGTAAACGCCGTGTTGTTACATAACCTTTATATTGAAGGTTACCAACAAGAACGGCGTGATTGCTGTGACGTTAACTGCTCAAAAGACAGGGGAGGAGGGGTCCTTGTTTATATCAAGGACAGCATTCCATACAAACGTAGACCTGATTTAGAAGAACACTCAATAGAAATGATAGCTATTGAGCTAAACACTGAATGTAAATCAAAACCAGTTATTGTTTTAAATGTATACCGCCCCCCTGATCATGGCGTATTTGATTGGTGCAATCATTTCCAACACTGCCTACGTTTAATTCAACGTGAACGTAAGGAATACATTATACTAGGAGATTTTAATGTGGATTTAAATTGTCCAACAATAAATACCAAATATTGGTCTGACTTCATGGAGAATGACAATGAATTAATCCAGCTCATTGATTCCCCCACTCGCATAACTGCCAACACTTCATTTCTGATAGATCATGTTTATGTGAATGAGCCTAAGAACATCACCCAGCATCTTGTTTTGAATTATAACATTAGTGACCACTTCCCTATATGTGTCACCAGAAAACTCACCATTGATAATAAAAAGTCACATGGTGTCATTAAGTACAGATGTTTTAAAAACTTCAACGAAGCTGATTTCCGCGTGACCTCAGTTATCAGCCATGGTCTGTCATTGAAACGTTCGACGACCCCCAAGACACCCTCGGTGCATGGTCATATCTTTTCGAAAATGTTATTGACGATCATGCTCCCGTGAGAGTTAAACGAGTCAGCTATAAAAAGAGACCGGATTGGTGGGATAACTCTATAAATGACGCCATGAAAAACAGAGACCGCACTAATAAGAAAGAAAATTTCAAATTGTATAAACACTGGCGTAATAAAGTCTCCAGTCTCATATATCATGCCAAGCGGTCGTATTACAAGAGAGTTCTTGAACAAGGACAAACTGCTATAAATGTATTTTGGAAACATCTTGTTCAATTGTCCCCCAAAGCTCAAAATAATTCCCAACCGTGTTACCTCGAGGTGGACGGTAAAAGGTATAACAACCCACAGCAGATTGCTGACCAGTTTAATAACTGGTTCAGTTCTGTGGTTCAACAGTTTGTAGTCAATGATCACGCCCAGTGTCCCAGCTTTCTGAACAACCTACGGACATTTGTGAAGGAACAAAAGGGCGAATCCCCAGGATATCTACAAACTTTGTCCTTGATCAATTAAAACGGCTTAACCCTAGCAAATCGACCGGATTGGACGGCATTTCGGCCAGACTTCTCATTACATCAGCGGAAGTCATAGCTCCATCTTTAACCCATATATTCAACCAGTGTATCGAAAACGGATCTTTCCCTTCCCAATGGAAGCATGCCAAAGTTGTACCGATTTACAAGAAAGGATGTCGAAGTGAGCCTAGTAATTATAGGCCAATCAGTATATTACCGATCCTTTCGAAAATCCTAGAACGGCACGTCCATAACAATCTTTGTGAATATTTACAAACCAATAATCTACTACACGGAAAACAATCGGGATTCAGGAACTTCCATTCATGTCAGACTGCCCTTACCACCCTTATCGATTCCTGGTCGTATAACATCCACAGATCTGAAATAGTTGGTGCCGTTTTTATCGATTTACGGAAAGCTTTTGACTTGGTCAATCACTCAATCCTGCTAGATATGCTAGCAATATATGGTTTTAACACCAATGCATTGCAATTTTTTAAATCGTACCTGTTTCAAAGAAATCAATCAGTAACTTTTAAAGGATCTCTCTCGAAAACAGTAAAAAGCGAGGTAGGCGTGCCTCAGGGGTCCATCTTGGGGCCTATGATGTCCCTGTTGTACATCAACGACTTACCATTACAGGTGTCATCTTGTGAAATTGACCTATTTGCTGACGACAGCACTCTTCATTCATCAGCTAAATCAATCACTGAACTAGAAAATAGACTTAACAGAGATATCAGCAGTATTAGTACATGGTGTGCTGATAATAAAATGTGTATTAACAGTGACAAATCAAAATCCATGCTCCTGACAACCATCCAAAAACGGCAACATTTAACATCATCTGAACTGGACTTAAAAATTGACTCGGTTAAACTTGCCAGCGTTAAACTTGCATGCGACTGATCTTGGGATGTGATCCCAATGTTTCCTATTTATTGCATATTTAAACAGAAACGTATACACATTGTATTAAAGCTATTAATACAGTAGAACTAGGCTTGGAAAATTAAACCAATAACTAAGAAATTCAGTAGAGGAATAAGCAACCAAACCAGACACGGTGAATCATAGACAAGATAATCTTAAAGCACTAGTAACAGATATTGCATATTTACAATCCGTCCTCTACCTACTGAGCATTATTGGGTTTTAACATTAACAAACCTACAAAGTAGTTAACAGAGGGGAAAACGAACCCGTGAACAGTACATCTAACAAGGATTAGTAAGCGGACAGACTAACCACTGAGCCACGGCCGCAGGTCTAGACAGTTAAGAGCAAGGAACAGGAACTTGACGGTGTAGGTATGATACGTTATTTGTTAAGAACCAAATGTGGACAAACTGGACTGTATCACGTATAATAACTATCTACTGTATCATTATATATACATGATACTATCACGACCAATAAATATATCAATCAACCAAATAAACTGCTCTTTCCCAGGGATCTCTCATTTAATTCCTATTCTAAATCTTGTTATTCTTGTGACACGGACAACTGAGAGAGATTCTCCAGACATACCTCCACTAAGCTCGAGTATTCGCTGTCTTTTAGCCTGAAAATCTTCTCCAGCGGATCCATGAGAACAGCTTCGTTTAGAACAACCACTCTCTGCCCCTCTGTTCCCCTCCTGCAAATTAAAAGACATCTTGTGTTCAAAATGAAGACAAGTAGTAATCAAACTAGCGTTAAAAGCACTGCCTTAAAATGTAAGCCTTTTGCTCTGTTTGATTTGTTGATTGTTTGATTGATGTAAAAAGCGGCAGGAAACAAACCTATAGTTTGTTTTGCTTATGTTATACTTTATTAACCAAACAATGATGTCTTCTATTTATTCAACTGTAGACAAAGTTTGGTCTAATTTCTTCAAAATCTAATGCTCGGTTACGTGAATCGAGTTTGAGAGACGATAATCTCGTAAATAGGTTATGCTAAACTTCCATGCTGTTTTTACAGACTGTCAGCTTTCAGTGTGTCAATGCTTGCCTTTTTCCAACATTTAATGCTCCCAAATGTTCAGCAAAACAGTCTAAAACTCTCGTGTAAATGTTCCGTTTTTCTTCAATTGCATTCTCGCCCTGGACTACGTAGCCATTGAGAAGCGTCCTTCTAGTGGGATGCGCTACCACTTCAAAGAATACCTTTACTTCTTTCTCAGTATTTCAAAATAGCCTAGCAAGGACATCAGAAATATCAGCGTAAAAGCATAGCATCCAGCATATATAACAGCCTTTTTAGCTCAACAGTGCAAACTCATGATAGTTTAGATGTATTTCATGGCTGGAGCTAAATCATGACCTTCCGAGAGAAAGGTTAGAGTGTGTGTCAATGAAATTAAGTTGTATTTTTTTTAACTTTTTTGAGGTAAGGACCAACTTTTGTAACCATGCAAATGAAAAAATATATTATGCTTTTTGATGTTGAAATCTGTAATTTAATTACTTAGACGGACGACTAGTCTCAAATGGCATGACAAATTTCATATAAATTATATTGTTATTCAATGATATACGCGGCACTGCCAGTTACATGAGCAACACATTTATCTCCTTTGTAAACCACTGGCCTATCCCATTACACTATTTTTCATAAAAGCCATGCCCTCCCTGTTGTTAGCATTGAGAGGTTGAAGACAATGAGAGGTTGAAGACAATGGTATGTATGTTGCATCGCTCACTCATGTACACCTAGCAAACAGTACAGGCAAGGCCAGGTGTTTGACCTAGTTTTATAAATAACGCATGCGCCTGACCATTCATTCACTGTTGACCTGGCTTTGGTCTAAACTATTCACACTTCAGAGACATACTATCGAAGTTGATACAGGGTTGATAAATAGAGGAATTAAACAATGGGAAATTAATCAGAAAATTAAAAGAGCAGCACTCTCAAATCCTGCCATTAGAAATTTAAGTAGACATATATGATCTACTAAAGCTCGGCGATCTGTTGTGTATTTAACGGATAATATTGAAATATCATAATTGGATAACTGTAAAACGTAGCCATCAGTTGCGTATTTAATTTTAAGGTAAGTTTATATTTTTAAAAATAGTCATGTTTATGAAATAGTACATGTAGGTGTTCTTTACCCTTTAAAGAGGGGAAAACAAAAAATACACATGCATGTATACGGGAAGCGCTAACACAATTACCAAGGTTGGTTAAGCCAATGTCAGACAAAATCTGACTACAAATAAAAAAAAGAACTAAA
>JARFOD010086361.1:0-18582 GCA_031763545.1 Mopalia muscosa | reverse complement strand
GTCAAAACACCCCTGTTGTAAATAATGTAGTCAAGTTTTATCATCAAAGTTAACGGTCTTCAAATTCAATTTTTTTTTTATCGGGTCTGCTCTGGAATAAAGATCAGAATCTCAACTTTTGGAATATGCAAAAATAAAAAAATCGCAAATGATGCTACTGTTTTATTAACTGGTGATCTACAGATTTTCTTTAATAGGGGTGCTCATAATGTATTGGTAAAACCTCGTTACCTCATTCTGTGACAGCCAGGTATCTCAAATAACATAAGATAAATATACAAAAAAAATAATTATAACGAAAGGCGAAATAAAAGGAGTTAAACGAATATTGTAGACAGATGAGTTGAAAGGGTTCAAAGGGTCGATACTGTATTTTTGGTAACATGTATATACAGCTATTTATAACGACGTATTTTTTAATATTTCATTCTAATTACAGGTAATTTATGGACCACTAAAATTGAGAAAAGTTGACTTTAGTAATTATGTGCGGACGACTTTACAGAGTCCATTTGTGGTTGTATATGTAAAGTTGAGAGAAAGTATGAGTCAGCACTCTATATATATCAGGGTTAAATAAGCCGGCACTAATACATTATTAATATGCCAAAATCTCCGTTTGTTAACAAAGTCAGTGTTTGTTTTATATGCACATTTAATGAATAACAGATATCAAAAAGAGAACAATTTAGAAATGTTTAATAGTAAATTGATAAAAGAACCTATTAGAAATTCTGAATAATAAATTACGTATACCTTAGAAAAGCTTTCGTTGAAATGACAGACTGGTCCTCCAAACTCATTTTGTGTCTTGGACTTGAAGCAAGTCTTTTATGACGCGACTTCGCTAGAGAAATTAGGGAAAAAATTATGACAAATAACTTGTTCATCTTGGCATTCAAGCTTTTGGAAAAATCTTATTCCATTTTCAAGATATTTGCAGATGGAGTAAATAATCAAGTCTGTCACAAATACTACTGGTGATGATAAGTTTAAGTTGGAGGTTGTTTATGTTAAGCATTTAGAACTACGAGACACACATGGTATAATCTTTGGCTACCATCTTCCTTAAGCTTAGGAGAACTGTATAATTGTTGCTTTTTCGATTATTTCACATTTCTGTGAGCGACGTTACTGAGGTGATTGAAGTGTATTATGCTATTCAATGTAGATATCAAGTGCCGAGAAAAAAGGTTATTATAACATGGACGATGGTGATATAACATTAAACATGCAACATTCGTGTGTGCGACATGCCTTCTCCAAGCTTCAATGCATATGTGTGACATACCTACATCGTGTTTACATACATGGGTGTGACATGTCCCTTCCGAGCTTACATGTATGTGAGTGAAATGCCTCTTCCCATGTTACATCTGGGATAAGTATAAATATACTAATCCCAGGTTACATGTATGAGTGTGACATGCCTTCACAAAGTGTACATGTACAGGTGTGACATGCCTCTATCGAGTTTACATCAATCTGTGTGACATGCTACCTCCAAGTTTACATGCATGGGTGTGACATTTTACCTTCGAGGTTACATGTATGGGTGTGATATGCCTCCTCCGAGTTAACATGCAAGGGTGTGAAATGCCTCCTTCTTGTTTACATGTATTAGTTTGGCAAGCCTCCACCGAGTTTAAATGTATTGGTGTGGCATGCCTCCACCAAGTTTACATGTATTGGTGTGGCAAGCCTCCACCGAGTTTAAATGTATTGGTGTGGCATTCCGCCACCGAGTTAACATGTATTGGTGTGGCATGCCTCCACCGAATTTAAATGTATTGGTGTGGCATGCCTCTGCCGAGTTGACATGCATTGGTGTGGCATGCCTCCTCCGATTGCACGTGTATTGGCGTGGCATGCCTCCACCAAGTTTGCGTGTATTGGTGTGGCATGCCTCCACCGAGTTTACATGTATTAGTGTAGCATGCTTCCACCAAGTTTACATGTATTGGTGGGGCATGCCTCCACCGAGTTTACATGTATTGGTGTGGCATGCTTCCACCGAGTTTACATGTATTGGTGTGGCATTCCGCCAACGAGTTAACATGTATTGGTGTGGCATGCCTCCACCGAGTTTAAATGTATTGGTGTGGCATGCCTCCACCGAGTTTAAATGTATTGGTGTGACATGCCTCCACCGAGTTTACATGTATTGGTCAGTGTGGCATGCCTCCACCGAGTTTACATGTATTGGTGTGACATACCTCCACCGACTTTATATGTATTGGCGTGGCATGCCTCCACCGAGTTTACACGTGTGGGTGTGTTATGCTACCTCCTAATTCACGTGAATGTGTGTGGCATGTTTTCGAGTTTACGTGCATGTGTGTGACATACCTCCAAGTTAATATTCATGTCGATGACATACCTCCTAGTTAACAGTCATGTGTGTGACATACCTTCGGAGTTTACATTCATGTGTGTGACATGTTTCCTGTTAGTTTATGTGACACGCAAACGCGACCTCTGTGTATTTTTCGAAAGCACACCAGACGCTTGAAAGAAAGTCCACTGTTAGTCTTTATTTAACCCCACTTCTTAAAATAGCTTTGTTGTAATGAGGAGAGGTTCCTTAACCAGATAGACTGCCTAATATATAGCTCATTTTTATTTCAACGGACAATTTTAAACATACGAATGCATTTGATTGAGAGGTTCTTTATTATCACTTAGGGTGATAGTCAGTCAATGTTGGAAGCTCAGTGTGATCCTCGTCAGCCCGAATAATCATTTGTTAAGGGTCTTTGGTTTAATGCGCTCATTTAAGAATCTTCGCTAAAAAACAAAACAAACTATTGACCGGCCAGGAATCCTTTGTATATATAACAAAACTGAACGTTCTTATCTAAATACACATAATTCCTACAATGTGTGCCTTGGATTAGCATTGCAATAACTATATACTTAGTTGCTACTCCTTTTATAGTTCGTCAGTGTAATTCTGCATGTGTATGATAACCAATTTAACCTGGGACAATATATCAATAACTCAAATACTATTTGTCATATTTATACAAAGGGGACATATGTTCTGTGGAGCGATTGTAATAGCACATTGATTTTAACATCCGTTTATGGCCATGTGAATGCCTACAGTTTGTTTCTATCGTTTTTCTTCTGTATAATGGTGGAATGACAAAGTGAGATTTAGTCGAGTATCACGTTTCTTCTGTGAGGGCTAAAGAAAGGTACAGTAGATTTCATACATATTATCTCATTGCACGTGGATAATAACATAAATATTGCATCCCTTTATTCGCTTTTTGTTGCTTTCTAACATGTTGTCTTTTTGCTATTAAATAGATGTAAATCTAACAGCAACGTGAAGAATATGGATAAAAAGCAGTGAATATATACACTACAAAAGAGTGAATTAATTCAGTAAGGGATGATATAAAATATAGAACAAATACAGTGAATACATGATACTACTTTATGGATCAATCCAATATGTGATGATAACAAAATATAGAACAAATATATTGAATACATAACACTATTAAGATGATCCATTCAGTATGTGATGATATAAAAATATAGAAAAAAGAGAGTGAATCCATTATAATATTGATCAGTTTTATGTATGTATACCTTTTATTCATGGGATACATGGTGGTATGGATTACCATAACATAGTTTTAGTCGTCTGACAAATCACAACTATAAAGCTTTAGAAAAACGAGCTGATTTGCCGGGCCTGTTATTAATAACTCAAGTATAATGATACTTTTTTTCTCGTAATGCTTTGCTAGTGCCTATAAACGAAGGCTATCACGTAAGAAGACTGTTTCTATAAGGTTTAGATTTGAAATCAAGACTTCTTCGGTCAGACCCGATTTTTAGCTTGGCGAATTTATCTACCGTCAAGGTTATATATAATGACTAATGCTTTTTTGTATTTAACATAATGCACTTGTTTTTACTATTATAGGCAATTTTGTGTGTTTTGTTTATTTTCACGAACTTTAACAGATAGTGGTTTTGTATACTAAGTATTGCATCGAAAACATTTTTTTTATAAATGTTATTGGATGGACAATACAGGAAAAGATCAACAAGGATATAACAATGGGAAATGACGACAAACAAACAAATAGATCTGCATATAAAAAAACCCTTATTGGGATGATTGCTATAAGTAACTGTGAATATGTAAAAATTAACACTAATGGTAACAGAGAATGAAGGTAAAGCTGTGCCAAATAACGATATTTAATGCTTTTAACATTGACGTCTGATAAGCCATCACAACTATATGGATATCTGAGTAAATCGTTCAAACATAAATAATTGTTGAGACTACCAGTAAATCTATCTGGCATTCTTCTCGTGGTTTATTTCGGTTAATTTCCTGTCCAATACTGTCTACTCGTGGGTTACACTACTTTAAATAACACACTCCACAATTAGAACTCATTTGTAATAAGTTTTTTTTATATAGAAGTCCTATAACTTTAATTTGGTAAATTGTGTTATAATTTTCAAACTTAATGAATCAGAAGTCATAGATCATTCACGTATACCTATAGCATTGTATGTCACATTCATGTTCATTGGTGCTTCGATCGATTGATCGATTGATTGGTTTATTGCTTTATTGAATGATTGTAGTTCCGAGCCTCTGAGGTCGCGGGTTCGATTTCGAGCCTCTGAGGTTAACATCGGATAAATAAAAAAATAAATAAATGAATAAACGAGCAAAATGATCTGTAATCAGTGAATTTGTGTGTAACAAAGCAGACTGGACACAAATATATACACTTGGATGGGATATTTTATATCACCACTCATTGTTTATATGTCAGAAATTGTACTTACTTTATAGGCACTGGTTACAAAACCTAATACATATACACTAAGGGATGTGAACAAATAGATCCCTTTACTGGTTATCATGTATATAAACCACGTATTAGTGTATACATATGTATAAGTGAAATCAGAAGTTTGTGTTTAATTTAAAACTAGGCTAATACAAATCTCTGTCACCCTATACTGGTATATATGTGTGCATACTGATATATAATAGTACAGCCCTGGTGAATAACATTTATGTCATAGTTCATCTCATTTCATGACAACTGTTTACAGGTACGTTTTTATGGGTGCCAACAAGTGCTTAGAAACATGGTTATAATAGTGTGTCTAAAGACCTATTTCGCTTCTGAAATTCACCAAATCGATATTTGTATGCACATTTTCAGCCGATGGTTTAAAAGTTTATGCAGTAGTTATAGGGTAACATAAAATCTATATATAAATATAAATGTGTGAAGCATCAAATTATTGACGCCCGCGGCCGTGGCCTAGTGGTCAAGTGTGAAGTGGACAATCCGTCGTCATATAAGTGAAATATACGAAGTACTTTATTGAGTACGACGTTAAACACCAATCAGACAGACAATCGAACTATGTATGAAGTAGTAGAGAAAACGTCGTGGATCATTCTTGTTTCCAACCGAGTACCGGTAAGATTTAGACTTTTTACGATACAATATAGCTGTGCATACACAGTTCCTAAAATATGTATAGCGTGCAGCGAATAATTCATCAAATTTGATTAAATACGGTAAATTTGTCTTTTTTCCAATATCTATTGATTGTAGCCAAAGGGCATATCCGATGTTAGTATAACGTTATTAACACCGAGTACGGTTTCTTTTATTTATTGCGTAATAACCAATGTAATGCTGTTAACGTGTGTTTCATTGGACAAACCCGATTCCCCGTTTCGGTGACCCCATGTATATTCGATCTAGCTTATATTAAATAAACAATCTAGCGAAAATGGCATAATCCTGCAATAAGACAAACTACATGAAATAGACTTTATAAAAAAAGCTTCCGTGACGTTAGGCTGTGGTGTGTTGAGGGAGTTAAGCGATACCACATGTGGGATCCTGGTGCAGTAAGAATGAGGTTACCATGGCCTGCCTCACTCCTGTGTGGCTCGTGACCGCGATAATTCTCTCAATGAAATCCACCAATAGTCATAACTTGTATGGGAGTTAGAATCAGTCCTGAATCGATAAGTAGAATTCACAGCCAATGGCTGACTTTATTGGTTCAACTGGCATACACAAAAACTGTGGACAGGGTTCTGGTTAAACGGTGAGTGTTTTTTTGTATAGAAACATGACAGAAGAGAAGCTGATGTATTACAGATCGACATTAGATTAGTTTCACTTTGTCTTGGTAACATCAAGTAGATATATACGTGGCCCTGAAATAATGCGGCTGTAAACTTTCATAAAAAAATAGGAGACATTGGACTTTGTGCTGGTAAGTAACAGTATACACACATTATATGTACAGGAAGCTACCAAGAGATTGTTCCCAAGCCGTGTTTTAACAGAATGACTGGTATAGCTAGCTGTTGGTTATCACACCTTCACGCGAAATCTAAAATGTTCTCTACAAGTCTGTAGCCTACAACTGGCCACCCTTGTCGTGGAGCAATCCAGACAGGCAGAATATGTAGCTTAGTTGTTAATGTCGGTTATAGTTGTTATTTACAGTTCAGCTGATGAATGCCTTCAGAATCATGCATTCTTATCAATTTCATATAGTGTTAATATGTTAATGAATAGAAAAAGGGGCAATATATTTTACAATTTACTTTCTCTGTTCCTACCCATGCGCTGTTTACCAGTTAATCTGTATATTACGGGGTTGGACTGGAGATGGGACGGGCCTTGGAGGCTTTCGTTTATTTTGTGAGAAGTTACTAGGTGTCAGCTGATTGGTAGTTTATATCATTTATTTAATGTTTGGACAGTAGTTACTAAGAATAGCATATTATCGTTAAATTTGAAACTTTTAAAAGGTGAATTTCTGTGGTCAGTTTGATCCAAAGACTTAATCATTCTACAGGGGCATGTTGATCTTAGTTTTGTTCTGTTTAAATAGGAGAGTACGCGGTTAATTTTGTTGAGAACTATCTTGATTGAGGGGATGTTAAATCTGTAAACCAATCGATGACGTTTTAATGTTATTTCAACATTAGAACAACACATAGTTAGAGGGTTTTCTTTCACCAAATCCCACTCCTTCATTATCGACATACAGGACAAATTCAACAGATGTACACGACATGTATTGATTTCTCTCAAGTTAAATCAATGGTTTTAATGGGTAATATTATTACTAAAAATGTAGAACAAACATACGCTGAAGGAACACCATAGTAATGACATGTTTCCAATACAAAGCTTTCGTCAACGAATTTACTGATCAACTCCATTTGCAAGGCATTAATCTTTTCTGTTATGACATCAATGACATAAACTGTTTTTTTTTATATGTAAATGTGCCATCTTGTTTGGCTATGTCAAGCCATTTTATTTTCCAAATAGTTAAACAAACATTGTCTGTGTTGTCTGTTTGTCTCCTTATAAATGGTAGATATTGAAATAATAGTCATCCAAATCAACCTGACAGCTGAAACACCATCTTTGTGCCTACACGTTTTAGTGTCCACTGTGAGCGAAACACCTGCGCTCTCTTCCAGCCATCTTTGCATATTTTGCACGTGCTTACTCTTCGTTCGGAGAAGTCTGTGCGTGTCACTTTTTTTTACTTTAAACGGTTGTAAAAGTCAATATAAATGTTTTCATTTTTTGTCCTTATAAAGGTTTTACAATCGTTTTGACTTGGTAAAAGTTAATATTAGTTTTATAATCGCAATAAGGAAACTATAAAGTCAATAAGTAAGGCAAAGTTCACATTGGTTAGAACCCTTTAATTGTGTCAAGTCATTGGTGATAACTTGAAACGTTGTCAGCATCGACGCTGTCACATATGCACTTAATGAAACCAATAGGTTCCAATCCATATCAATTGGTCTTAGTTTATATATTGTGAATCCAACTTCTATGCCTTCTGACTAAGGGCAGTTTCTTTGAGAAGTAGCACGGCTATCTTTACTAATCACTTAAGGAAAACTAACTTTCTAACATTATGGAAAAGCTTCACATAATTGGTTGTGCTAGTGTCTATTATTGTTGGAATACACCGTCGACAAACAAGTGAAATACCCTTAAACACGGCGGAAACCAGCAATAAATCAATCAATCAATCCAACCTCTAAATGTCAATAGTTTGATTAAATATATCCTAAAGGTGACAAATTGCTTATCATGTCTATTGGATTCTCTTTCTACAGATATGGTTTCCTGATACAGGTGCTAAATGCATTTAATGAGGGCTACAAAGGAAATGAATGACAACAAGCGGTTGCCTGAGTAACAGTCACACAACATGGCTGCCGTAAAGCGGCACCGATTACCTCTCCTCTTTCTATTGGTTGCTATAACTTTTAGCATCACGACATTGTATATGGGATATACCCGTCATACAATATATGGTAATGGAATTCTATACGATTTTATTTAATAAGCATATGCCATACCCTTACTATATGATCAGATTGATATTAATGTTTAAAAACAACTTTGTCCAAAATAAAACACAACTTTTTTTCCCTACTTCTTTTATGTTGAAAACATTGAAAAATATGAAGCCATACAATCTTTGTCCATGGGAGAGGTTTTGGATGTTATTAATATTTAACTGACTGCTGTTTGAGCATGACTACTAAATAATAGATAACACGAAAGACACCTCAACTAATAAAACAGAACCCATACCTATATGGGGTTTCAACAGAGTGGCTGAAATAGCAGCAGGCCTACACTCATCAGTATCTTCTATCCTTGTATTCTTTCCTAGCATTGCATTTTAAAGCATAATTTTAAATCTTGTATTCTAGCATGCTATATTAGTTTTATTTATCAATGTTTTTTTTCTTCTATATTGGATCTAACATCAGGTGGTCTTTGAATTTAAGGCTTTCTCTATGCGAATTATGCTACACGTAATTGCATTCATTATTCGTGCCTGACTTAACTACTATAATGAGGTCTGCATATTTATATATATGTATATAATGTATGTTTAACAGTGTCAGAATCTGACAATCTAAGCGAGGACATCGCCAATCACCATGATGACTATGAGAATTACAGGGGCTCTGGTAAAGTGATCGACACCCTCAAGAGACACAGTCATAAAGGTGAGTGTAGATGCAGTGACCTAGCCTAGCATTACCTGCTAGGCTACCTGCCACCTGTTTCGACTATGCTTTGATGAATGATCTAAAACTGTTTGAAACCGATTCCATATTTAGTATTTAAAATTGTTTAAAGCAGCAGAAAGAAAACTGTAACAACATGAAACCATACAAATTGATTGATTGATTGACTGACGGATTAATTAATTGACTTGATTTATTTTACAAGGTACTCCTTCTTATGCTTAAAAAGACGATTTAGTTTCACAAAAGACTCTTGTGTCTACAGTCTGAAATTCATTAATTACCAATTTCAAGTGTTCACTGTCAATCAAATAAGTCGATGCCTCGATGGCATTGTATATCTCCAATATTATGGCCACTATCGACCTATACGTAGTTTCCTGACTTACAAGAGAATGGAGGGCCCCCTATGTGGGCTCTGGGTAAGGACAGTCTCTTCCAATTCTGGTCGTACTGTCTTTACTTACCAATGAAGGAACATTCATTTTACTACAAAAAATACTTTATAGTGTATGGTTGTGTTAATATGATCGTTTACTTGTACAGCAGGTTGCCGTCATTTTAAATAAGTGAATACTCTTTGCATTGAGGTTCAAATCCCTCAGTCAGTCAATCAGTCAACCAACCAATCAATCAATCAATCAATCGACCAATCAAGCAGCCAAATTTAGGGTCTACAGCCAGTCAGCGACATTTCGACATTTGTATCGGAAAATCTTGTGTACACCCACACTTGCCAGACATATTTTAAACAAGTAATTAACGAAGGTGTGATACTATTGAGTGAAAATAATAATGATATAGATAAAGCGTTTCATGAAGTGAGCTGTGGGTTATTGTCCTTAGCCGAACGTAAGCGGTGCACACAATAAAACACCTAAGCATAATACCAAAGAGCAGCTGTGTTAACTACGAACAAGAGTGAATTTATAGTAGGCTTTTAACACTTTTTTGAGAAGCAAAACAAATGGGTTTGGCTTATACGGTATATTTCTGTATACCTGACGATCCAGATATGCCGTATGTTACAAACAAACCTGAGTAAACTGATATATGTAGGCCGACAATCCACAAACTTTGAAGTTGTGGGCGGCTATTATTAGTGAAAAGCTGCTTGACGAAACACCACACACCGAAATGTAACAGGTATTTCCCCCACCCCCTCACCCACTTCTGAGACTTGAAGAGAAAACCTACACCGCATCACAAGCGGGTTTTGTTAACTCATTACTATCATTCAGCCCTGTTCCTTATGTACGTGTTTGAAGAGAGCACGTCGCACTTGAAGGGAAAGAATTACGGTTTTATGCAAAATACAGTTCTATCTTACAGAAATATATTGTAAAACAACATATAGGCTGATTATAAAATCATATAGGCTAATTATAAAATCCTATAGGCTAATTATAAAATCCTATAGGCTAATTATAAAATCCTATAGGCTAATTATAAAATCCAATAGGATAATTATAAAATCCTATAGGATAATTATAAAATCCTATAGGATAATTATAAAATCCTATAGGATAATTATAAAATCCTACAGGATAATTATAAAATCCAATAGGATAATTATAACATCCAATAGGCTAATTATAACATCCAATAGTCTAATTATAAAATCCTATAGGCTAATTATAAAATCCTATAGGATAATTATAAAATCCTATAGGATAATTATAAAATCATAAAGGCTAATTATAAAATCCAATAGGATAATTATAAAATCCTATAGGATAATTATTAAATCGTATAGGATAATTATTAAATCCTATAGACTAATTATAAAATCCTATAGGATATTATTAAATCCTATACGATAATTATAAAATCCTATAGGATAATTATAAAATCATAAAGGCTAATTATAAAATCCAATAGGATAATTATTAACTCCTATAGGATAATTATTAAATCCTATAGGATAATTTTAAAATCCTATAGGATAATTAGAACATCCTATAGGCTAATTATTAAAATCCTATAGGATAATTGTAAAATCCTATAAGATAATTGTAAAATCCTACAGGATAATTAGGCCCTTGGCCTTACGAGGTTTCATCCCGGTTTTCGACCGTAATACGGCTAGTTGCAGTGTGAAGTGGAAAATCCGTCGTCATATAAGTGAAATACCTTTGAGTACGACGTTAAACCCCAATCAAAAAAATAAACAAACAAACAAATATAGGATAAGTATAGAATCCAATAGGATCCAATAGAATAATTCTAAAAGGATTCTACAGAAAAATCCTATAGGACTTTGGACAAAATCCTATAAAATCCAATAGGATTTTTTTGAAAGGGATATTCGTCATTTCACAGATGTGTTTGAACTCTTGGTAGATTTAATGCTTTCCTAAACTTAAACTGAACACTAAAAGTATGGTTATACAACGTCCAAAAGGGTATTATCGAAAAAGAAAATGACACGTCAGCAATGTCCTTTCGTCGCACTCCCAACCCCCAGCCCCCTGTCCCGCCAATACATGTCATAAAATACTTAACAGATCCTACCTATACGACGACATTGCTTAAATCTCCGGACAGATATCTATAAATGTGTTCGATGTTTCTTAAATTGTTCTTTGTAAATATGTTGAATTAAGTTGTGTGGTGTCGTTGAGTGTGGCCGCCAGTGGCATTGAGGGTAGTTTCCTTGACCAGTTGGACCGGCATGACGGCATATGCGGACATTAACATTCAATACCATGTAAAACAAAAAAACAAATTTAATTCCTTTCACTATGTCCTTCGACGCTTTGTAAGTCTAATATGCCCTGTTTATTTCTGTGTTTTCGTTTTCCCCACAGAATTACAGGAAAATTCAGTGGCAGCCAAGTTGCATAAAAGTGTCCGTGTGCTGTGTTGGATTATGACATCTCCTAACAATCTGGAAAAGAAAGCAACGGCTGTGAAGAAAACATGGGCCCGACATTTCAACGAATATATATTCATCAGCAGCGAGACGAACACTAGTTTTCCGACCATTGGCCTGAATGTGTCGGAAGGTCGCCAGCACCTTACATCCAAAACAATGCAGGCCTTTCGTTACGTTTATCAACATTACTCAGACAAAGCCGATTGGTTTATGAAAGCAGATGATGACACTTTTGTGATAGCTGAAAACCTAAGGTTTTTCTTGTCTCACTATAGTCCTGACGATCTCATTTATTTTGGTTTCCATTTTAAGCCATTTGTCCCTCAAGGTTATATGAGTGGGGGCGCAGGTTACGTCCTCAGCAGAGCAGCGGTGAAGTTGTTGGTGGAGAAAGGGCATGATCCTAAAATCTGCCGTCAAGATGGTGGTGCCGAGGACGCAGAGATGGGCAAATGTCTGGCTAAACTAGGAGTAACGGCTGGGGAATCTTTAGACTTTGAAGGCCGGGAAACATTCCATCCCTTTAAACCAATCGTCCATATGGAGGGACATTTCCCCGGCTGGTTCCTTAAATATGCTGTTAATAAAATAGAAAAGGTAGGGATTGTATTACAATGAACTGTGAATAACCATGCATGCAATCATCTTATGCTATTTGATTTAGCTATAATAGCTGTACAGCTGTGGTGTATTCGCACACTGTGTAACTCACTTTGTTATTGTGTGATGTGCCTAATACATTTACTGGTAACACTGAAGATGGTTCCCATGGTATGAAACGGTTCTCCATCATAGGAGAGAAATAACTTTAAAACCGCGTAAAACACCACGAAAGGACTAATACTGGTAAATATATTATACATAATGCAGGTGATATTTCCTACATCTATGTGAATAAAGTGTCAGCACTCAGCACATAAAAAGAATAAGTTGAAACCCGTTAAAGACCTATCCGTTTATAATGTGAAGAGTAATAGTATTGACGTTGGTTTATTCAGTATAAGAGCTTTGGTCATCTAGAGTATATGCCCTCTGGCTAATTGCATGGTATGCTCCGTGATGTCTTTCGAGAAATAAATGGCATTAGATAATGATCATTTTCACAATGTTTCTAAGACAATTTCAAATCTGAAGCCACATTCACAAATTTTCGTGGACAAATGGGTCCAACTAAATAGTTGATATTTTCTTTAAGCAATGACCGGATGACCATAAGATATTTAAAAGTATTCTTGCAATATATCACGTCTTTATTTCATCTATTTGGTTGTTTTGATTCTGCTTTCTCTTTGTAAAACAACTGTCTTCCCTTTAACTGTGGAGTTAGACCACTATATTGTCCTGAAGGGCTCAAATCTTACCCTACGATAAAATGTCGGCATTGTAACTAGGCATATAGGCGTAAAATATCGCAGGAGATTTGAGTGTCGTGACCATATGTTGTGAACTCTATTATGTTATTCTAAACAAAACATCAAATTGAATAAATAACGTTATTCGAAACGTCGTGGCAAATGACGTATAATCTCTGCGTTGCGTGCTGAATTGACACGTGTTTCCAGGCAACGAATTATAATAGAAACGAATGCATTTGCCGCAGAACAATTCCAAGCTTATTATAAATTGTAGAAACAAAAATTTTGTTAAATAGCAGTGAAATATTACTTTAACTGGTGACATAAGGCTTGTTAATAGAGGCTATTGAATGTTACACCATAGCCCCTTGGGCAGGCAGTGAGACTCAGATAACTTTGGTTTGCATGGTAGCACTTTACGGATTGAGTTAAATCCCCGGATGTATTTAAAGATTGAGCTGCTATTTTTCGTCATGAACTGCGTCTCATATTCATGGATTTCAGGACACTAGACACCATATGGCTTGATTGACACTTGACACGTTTTGACAGGAACGTACGAACTACACAGCGTTTTGGATTGTTTTCTATATAAGTATAAACATAAACAACAAAAACAGCGACAAACAAATAGTATGATACAATTTATTAAGTATGAATGATTTTTCAAGTTCATAATTGCACTCGTTTGCCCATGTAGAATGCGTGAGACCTTAAGCTACCTGTTGCGTCTGTCCATAAACAATATCTTGCCATCATCGAAATTTGTCTAATAGTTAATTTGGATTCAATAACATTTGGCATATTTAAAAAAATATAATGTGTGCGAAAAGATTCAAGAGTGTTTATTTTACGGCTCTTCTCAATGTGCAACTATTAAGTTTATATTGGATTGCAATCAGATTTGACACTCTTGAGCAGTCCATAGAGCCTCTGTCAGGTCCGTGCTTTGGAATACGTGGATACTCACACTGGACATACAGGTGGATCTGTCCGTGTGTACAGAATCATTTAGCAAGCAAGATTTATGTGGTCTTAATGAACTGTGGTTAATCCACCTTCCTCCACAGTCGTTTATATCAGTCTGCCCAGTTCATGGTTGTGGTTTTTATGTATTCCCATACACGTTTCGATCTAGTCCATGGTAGAAATGCTATCTGGCTATAAGGCAAGTTTGTTTGAAGAGAAGCAACGCTGTCTTTACTTATAACTGGAGGAAAATTAACTTTCCAACATTATGGAAACGCTTCACGTGTTAGTTGGGCTATGTCAATTATTGTTGGTATACACGGCCGTCGTAATATCCTTAAGCACCGTGTAAAACACAAATCAATCAATCAATCAATCAATCATGACAGAAATTTATCTTGCATTCAGAGCAGAGTTTGCTATATATACCACGTAATTCGGATGTAGCTCGGTTCTCTCATTCACCATCTCCATCCAGACATGTGGACACAGTCATTTACATAGCCAATGATTGGCAGGAGTTTGATTTTATATGTTTCCATAGCAGAGCCTACATCTTCTCAATCCACCAAATATAGATAATAAATTAGGTACTGAGTTTGTATCCTTTGTTGTGGGATGATGTTGAAGATTATACCTTTTTATTTTTTGGGCACGCATTGATTCATGATTGTGTTTGTTGTAACCATATTTTTTATTCCTATTTCCAGGGTTACGGCTGCTGCAGTGATTATACGATAACATTCCATTATATGTCACCTGCTGATATGTACCTGTTGGACTTTATGCTGTATCACCTGAGACCGATAGGGATTAACTCTGAGTTACCTGAACAACGAATGTTTAACAGAAATGACACTAAACCGGTGCAGACGTAAAAACTTAGCCTCTCTTAAATCAAATCGAGGATCAGCAGTGCAATTGTTGGATATTGTGACTACATCGACATCTTCCATGTGTGACCATTATTGTGGGTGTGTATTTTGTTATTGTGTAGATATTTATTGTATGTTTCATGTTTGTCTCGAGCCATGTACCATCAGAAGTTATATATTTCTGTTATAAAATGCCCTGAGTGTGGGTGCAGTTTTTGTCAAACTCCACCAACGCCTTGGCATATTGAACGCTGGTATAAATATATGAACATGAAAGTTCGTCCTGGTGTTATAACTGTGTGATATTGATGATAGGTGAAAATAATATAGGACATGTGATATCATTCTAGTATTGACCAGTGCTGGTTATTCACGAGACCAAAGACGTTTGTTTATTTATTCATCAAGGATCATATCTAAACTGTGACTGATTCTGTTCTATGAATATATAGTGTGTTTGGTTGTTGTTACAGACTTATTGTGTGAAAATAATGTGATTCTGTGTGGTTCTGTTAGGGTCAGCTTTATGTGAAGGTTAACAAAGATGTCCGAGCCATTTTCCGTCACACTAAGGCTAGGAGCGGTATGCTTCATGAACAGATACGCAAATGAAAATCATTTATTTTGTCTACACAGCATAAATTGTTATGTATGTGAGGCATATCTGAAGTAGGCCTACACTATCGTCATATGAGAAAAAATACCACAGTTTAACAGAAAACAAATGGACTATCTACCGACCAACCAACCAGTTTCGTTTGCAGCGCAGGAATACTCCATATGACTGGCCATTGAAGACATGTTATGATAGTTCTATTGTTATCTAAATTTACTGTTGGAATACTGTCACAACAAACCATCCAATCAAAAAAGACTTAACCGTCCTTAAATGACTAGAGTTAGAGACTATAAGCGTTAGTTATTGGCATTTAAATGCCAAATATAAACAAGCGGCAATTCTCCCAGTGAAAGCTGGACACGTGATGACGATATCGTCTTGTTACCAGATAGTCTCCCACGATGGTCGTCAATAAACAGCCTGTGGTGCCTACAGAATTGGCACCTTTCGTTTTGCCTTGTCTCGTTGCGTTGTGCTTTCTCTCATTGCGTTGTGCCTTCTTACTGTTTGATGGAAGATCACTCATTCGGCTGAATGCACGCAGTCAAATGCGTCAAATATAATAAAGGACAATCAAACAAATATGGTCAAACATCAAATTGACCGTAGATTCAGTACTAGGTCCGTGCTCGCTTTTTGGAGCGTATATTTGATCTAGTTATGGCTACATGGTATGATAGATTATTAGAGATGCAATCTTTTGTACATAAGATAACTTGTCCCAACCTACACGATACATATCTTCTAAGATGTGTGTAAATGGCGGACATGATGTCATTTACATAGTTAATCATGCACTTTGGAATTAATTGTGAGAGTAATTTACCCCTTTTCAAACGAGTTTGTGTATTTTAGTTCCTGGAATATCTTTATATATTAGTCAGTCGATTAAGTTATAACAGTGTTGCATAGAAATAACCTTAAAAATCTTAAAGTTTCTTAATCAAAATAGAATGACCCAAAAGTGATATCCGTCAAACTTCGAGGACATCTTGACGATATCGGTCAAACGAAGGATATTTTTACGATATCTATTTAACTTTGAGACCATCTTGACGATATCCACCAATCTGAGAAGACATCTTGACAATATCCACCAAACTGGGAGACCACCTTGATGATATCCACGAAACTGGGAGACTATCTTGATATCCGTATAACTGGAAGGACATTTTGATGTTATGAGAACTTGATGTTGTCTTTGAAAGACAGCAACTGTTCATACAGATGTATTTAAATATGTGTTAATATTCGTGTACCATAAGTGTTGTTCACAACTCGGTATAACAGGTTCTATCCAAGGGCAAGAGGACATCAAAATCATCATTTATAATTTAGTTAAAATATTTTACTCTTTTAAGCCTCCAACAGAGCTTTAGAGTTTAGAAAGCCTGCATGGGAGAATCTGCTGTAAATCTGTTCCGATTGGTTACTTTGCAAACAGTGCCTATTGGCCTACTGTAAACAGGGCCTATATAGGCCTACTGCAAACGGTGCCTATAGGCCTACTGCTGTGTAATTCCAAACAGAGTTAGTTTGAACTATACCCAGTATGTATAGCATTTGGTTTTATTCCTATGTATTTATTGGAGCTTGGTTGGTGTACTGACACATAAATAACTTACTATATACTATTTCTATATTGAATATTTATATACATTTTGAGAAAATGGGAAGATTATTATTTTACATGCAAACATTGTATATAGGATATAAAGATATTAAACGACTTTATTTAACATCCGAAACGTTGGTTTTATATACGCGTAACATGATTGGAGGTAGGGGTCCGTTGTCCTGGTGGCCCGCCCGCCACGGGCCAGATTCACACAATCTATTTAAAAACTTGCTCAACCATATCTGTAGGAAGTTGCTTCATGACGTAATTGTCGGACATCTTGCCATTATTTGTTAGCTATTGCGGGGAACACACGAGCGACTATGACCGTAAATAGTGTACCAATCGCTGAAAAAATCGTCACGTGTCTTCTGGCCGGTGATTTAAATGTTGCCGTCCAGTCGCTCTGATCAAACATATTTGGTATTTTCGTCCGGCTTTTAGTCGCCAGTGATTGATCACAGGTGTGTTTCAATACCGTGAATCAATGCTGATAAACCAATCCGTGTTCGAGTTCTTCTCCGATGACACACAAAATCGTTACTTCCACCTGGGATTTATATATCTATACTCATCCCAGCTCCCACGAATGAATATTTTCCAAATATTTATGTTCTCCCATTAGAGTATAGCCTAGTCTTAATCCTAATTATTTTGACGAGTGGATACATCGCTGCAACGGCTAATTTATAAGGGACAAATATTCTGGGTCGCTGGGTGAAACGCCACGTACGTGTGCGCCCAAGTCGGCCGACAACTTTCGCTGGCGATCAGGGGCCAGTCAATCGAAAGATTATTAGTCTATAACACCAGGTTAAATCGCTAGAGACCTCCACCATGGCGTGATGTCATCTAATAGCGGATTTAACTCACAAGCCCTTGGAACAACCAGGTCCTGCTCGACGCGATCGGGCGATTTTATTTGCTCGTCTTTCCCCTGCATTAGTAAACGCGTCGGTAAGAATATACGAAGAGAGAACCGATACGTTTGTTGAGCTACTTAATTCCCACCAGTGCTGTTTGACGATGAAGTTGTTTAAACTGTTTAAGCCAAAGGATAAAAAACACACACAAACATAAACGAAAGTAGTATAGTAAGAGCAGCTGAGTTAGTATTTATTAGTACATAATAAGGAACGTTTGTGCGTTACCATGTAGTAAA
>JARFOD010086350.1:0-18584 GCA_031763545.1 Mopalia muscosa | reverse complement strand
AGTATCCTTAATGAAAATATAAGTGGGTTATATATGTCAATGCCAGGTATGAACTTGGTATTGCTTTTGAACCCTGTCATCGGTTCGTATATATGATGCCTTAGGTGAAGACGGAGCATTCCACAGAACACCTGTGTATTGGGCTAGAATATCTGCCTCGACGTCTTATGAAAAAAAGAATTATAAGATTAAAGCTATGCTATATCGGTATGTAACAGTGAACGCAGACAGGAATGGCTGTCTTAACACACGTGGATCTGAGAGAGGACAAAATATGAGATTGTATACACAGTTTAAGCAATGCTATTGGTGATATTCTAACTGCCTCAGGTTATCATGTTATCACATGATATTATTCTTTATGCCCTTTTAATTATAAACAGATAAGCCTCCTATCTTGGATTATATCTCCAGCCACTGAGAGAGTTACTAATTATAGTAACATAGAAAGAAAGTTATTCAGATTAGATAAAAAAAAAATTGTCCTTTAGATATGGGCGATATGTTCCTAGTGGAGTTCATGCTGTCTTTCACCTGGCATGGACGGAACTAAATTTTCCCAACATATATAGCAATAAAACTCACAATTTATGGATGTTTTAGTGTCTTTCTGTGAACAACTCACATATCTTGGATGATTAATGTGTATTTTTGTGGACAACTCACATATTGTGGATGTTTAAGTGAGTCTTTCCTCGGACAACTCACATATTGTGGATGTTTAAGTGAGTCTTTCCGTGGATAGCTCACATATTGTGGATGTTTTAGGAAGGAGCAGACGTCTATGTATATCTGCGTGTATTAATACTGAATGAGATTATCGGCTCCGATAATCCGCCTCATTCTTTAAGCTCTGGATTAGAATCACAACATATGGATACTAGTTTATTGAAGCTATATTGATATTGTTCATGTTTAGTATTTGATGTTATATTTTATGTGTCTGTGTTCTTTATGCTTCTAATAGCATATGCTTCTAAAATGCAATTGTCTTTTGTTTGCTTTAATTATATTAACTCATTCTGTCGATTTGGGGGAAATAAACTTTTCACGTATTTGTTCGAATTGTTATTAAGAAAACTAAATATTAGTTTTGTCTTTCACGACCGACATAATTATTTGTGAGGGAATTGATTTTGTTGTGTGTACTAAATTCGGCCCCCCCCCCCCCTCCCCCTCTATCATAGCTCCAAGCCCTTAAACTCGCTTCAGTCTCCGTCAACGGCAAGATGTTTTACAATAATTATTTTGTCACTTTCAAGTCTTTAGTTTTTTTAACGTTCTCTGCAACTTTGAGATAACTCCTCGCCGTGGTATTTGTCAAAGGGAGTTACGTAACGGAGGTCAGGTCTACGCCACAATTGCCAGAAGAATTCAAATGCTTAAACATCTGACAATGTATGGCCGACACCAACCAGGTGGAATAATCCTCCGTGCGTATAACTTGTTCGGTATAAAGACGCTATAAGAGCAAACAAAGGAGAAAGACAACGAAAACAGTATTGTAGCCATTGTATAACTACATAATGTGCCATTAAGGTCTTGCTGGACCCCTCGGTCTCAAAATGAACCAATTTGTTCTTTAGCCTATATTAAAAGTTAGGTATTCAAACTATACGTTGGCGAAAAAAAATAATACGAAATACTTTTTACAAGCGAATAATTTAGTTTTACCATGATCATATATTAAAGTCCCAAAACTGTACCATTGTACAGAGCACAGTGCGATCTAGTAAACGATGTCTCATTTTGTTATAATAATAATAACTTTATTTCAGACATGGAGTCCATATACAGATTAAGGTATTCAGTACACACACATTGTTAATACCGCATTTGTCTGCAAGTAGCGTGTAGCTTAGAGCATACAATCAAATCACTATATAACAGTATTTTCGTTATTTTGGGATAACACTTTCTTAATTGGAACAGATTTTAGTTCAGAAATTTTTGCAGATTGAAACCCGTCCGGGAATCGAACCCACGACTATACGTTTAAGAATAAATACATTTGTAGGAGCTTAAGCAGTTATCCCTATGTTGCTACCAAATCTCTCATGTCTGTACTACATGCGCGATTTCCATAGAAGTAATGTACTTACCGATAAGATAAACACACTTAAATTATATATAAGTAAAAACTGTGCCGTATTTTTTTGTTCCGGAAACAATCGAGAGGTACCGATTCAAAGACGGAATGACGGGCAAACTGCACGCCTTTGATTCGTAAATGTATGTAGGCCTACATAATTATATGTTGTGGACCGGGTATGTATGTTTATCCCGTGGTACGACTTAATTCGCTATAATTTATTATGAATCGTCCTTAACTTACTTGATTAAACCTAAAGAACACATGTGCTGAGTACAATTAGTATAAATGAATATAGGTCATTTCTCCTACGACAGATCACCTGTGGACTAACGACACTCAGTTGACCTGAATGTCTGTTTTAATGGAGTTCACTGAGTTGTAATATTTTTAATAATTTTACATCCAACATAAGTTTGTTTTCGCTCATAGAACATATAGTTCTCAAAATTTACGATTTCCTGCTGCATCATTTTTTGCTTTGTTATTTGTTTTTATTAACAACCTACCGGCCGCCATCTGGATTGGTTTAAGTGTAGAGGAAATAGTTTCCCTGTGATATCATAAGGACAATGTATCGGACCATAGCATTTGATTAAAACCGTCGCCGTCTTACCTCCATGACTTGAGTATAGACGGTTTGGTTGCAATTCAGGACCATTATGTGTAGGGGTTGATTACCGATAGTTGATTACCGATAACTGTGTGGTCGTCGCCAGACAAATTACAGCTGTATAAATACATCGGGACTATGCTATGATGTCATACCACTGCAGATCAATGCAGGTCCTATTTTAGAAACTAACAAATTTAATTATTCTTAAATTAAAATAATGTTCCCATTTCATGTTGACCCACAATACTTTAAATTTGTAAGCAGCTAGATTTTTCTGTAAGTGTGTCTAAGAGTAGAGATCCGCTTTATGACTTTCTGGTAAGATATTGATGGCTCGGGTTTGTTCTAAAAGCTAGATGTTACTTGATGGAACATAGGTAGATAGGTAGAGTCTTGGAAGTACATTTAATTAGCCGTTAATAAATTTGGAAAGGAAACATATTTCCATGAGGAATACCAATCACTCCATTTACATGTACATTGATGGGTTGTATTGTATGACAAAACTTTTAAGCAACACGTTTGCATTTAATTGCTATTTGTTGTTAGGTTGTGTCAAATCGTCACGTTTAGTCACGTGATATAGCTATAGGTATCCGTTCATGGACGGTGCTTTTTAGAATTCGTCCGGCGACCTGTGTATACGCCGTATTGTTTCAGATGCCTTCCAATGCATCCATAAGCAAACGGACACAGTGGTGACGAACCTTGTTTTCCCACAATGACGTCAGTCCAGCCTATTGAATGAACTTATTAACGGCTAAGCCTAGCGCAATGCTGATGTATGTCCGTGAAGTTAGCACCCGTTTCCTTTTACCCTATTCCCGATTCAAAAATGGACTATTCCAATTTTTTTTTAATCGGAAATAGGGTAATGGGAATCGGGGGCTAACTTCACGGCCATCACAGATGTTTTGTTTTTGAAAATATGCAATAAAACAATAAGTTCAGGTCAAAAAACAGTTGTTTCTCCATTAAATGTTCGTGTGGGCACTTAACTTTACGCCTTCCTGATAACTTTTTACACAATCAAATTACAAAGACTCACAATCCAGTACGATCGTTTTGCCTACATGTAAAGTTATGAGTTGATTGGTGTTTACCGCCGTGCTTAAATTTATTTCACGTATGTAACGGCTAACAAGAATGTGAATGTTCCTCCAAAGCTGACAACAATAATAAGCTTCAACTATGTCGCCATTAACCAGAAGCCCACTGAATCCCACGCATGTGACCAAGAATGTAATAAGAATAATAAAATAGACTTGTTTCTGACTGTTTTTTGTGTGTACGTGACCCAAGTCTTCTTGCGTATCGCCGAATTTCTGACGATGAGAATTATAGTCCTTTTGACTCAGGCGATTGTTTAAATTGACTACATGGTAAAAAACAAAAAGGATAATTAAAAAAGGACCCAATCAAAAAACTGTTTTCCGCATCTGTTGCCCCGGGCGTCACTCAATCAGGAGTTAATGCCTGTCCAACTACACGTACATTCTGTCTTCCTACAATATAGCTACATATTATATTACAATTTATAAGTAAACAATAATTTTGTGAAAGAACAATGCTCAGAGGATGTCATCGCGTTGATTATCTCATGCAGGGAATTGTAGGCCTCCATCGGTATTCAATCGGATTGTATTTATACAAATTATGCTAGCACATTGCCTCGGTTCTGATCTCATGTTATAGGCCTACTGATTTAATTGACCATTTGCGTATAAGTATAACTAAGATAGTTGGCCTTAACTCTTCAATTTTTTTAGAAGCTCAACAATTCTTACCTCATTAGGAGGAGGTGTGTGTGTGTGTGTGGGGGGGGGGGGGGATTTCCGTTTGCCTATGGATAGGATGTGGGGAGCCAATCTACCGAAATGGTTCGACAAAAGGATTCTCAATTAAGCAAACTTGAAAAGGGAACAAAATAATAAAAGTAGACAGGGGGCTGGAAAACTGGACATGGTTTGAAATGTTCATAACGCACACACGCGCAAAATTTAATTTGGGTCATATAGGTTATTGTGTCAAATTTTAATTAGAAATTAAATATTGCTTAGGCCTACTGCTCTATAGGCCTATCATTGCTGACTGTAATGTTTGTATTTTATGATATGTATATGTCTAATATTTTTTACTAGCAATGTGACGAAGAGATTTTTTGAAAATGGAAGTGTCTGTGGTAGTCAAAAACGTTGCAACAACAACAGGAGAAGGTCCACATTGGGATGCCAAAACCGGAAGTCTTTATCACGTGGACATAAATTGTGGGGATGTACATCGCTGGGATAGCAAAACTGGGGAGGACAGCAAAGTGCACATAGGTAGGCCTACTGACACAGTCTACAAAAGAAGTTAAAAGGCGGTTGACATTTATCCTGACGAGTGTTTACAAACTCATCGTCAAAATAAGGTTAATTGAAGTCAATGAAAACGTAGGACACTATTTTGGAGAAATTCACCACATGGACTGTGGAATCCACCAGGATCACGTGAGATCTCATTCTGTATGTATTTTGAATTTTGGAGATCCAAAATACATACAGTATGAGGTCTGAGTCTGAATATTGATAAACTCTTAAGCTTTACTATCTTATATGGGCCTCTTGCAATTGATTTCTGAAGACCAATTATGAAATTAAGTACAAGGCGGAAGAAAAGTGCAACTCCGTAAAACGTTAGACTCATCAGGAGATCCAGTTTCAGAAAAGAACAGTGTCTATGCTAGATGCAGGGTTCTGTATCTCTGCCGTCTATCATATCATGTAACCTTATCTAGAAATACAGAGTTTGAGCGCTCCTAACCCTGTAGTTTTAAGTTTTTACAAATACCGACTTCTACGGTCTCCCACAATGCGTCATGCTACATGAGATCCCGCTGTGGGGCAATTACACGATTAGACGGGCTCAAACTCAGTAGCTATTAATATGCTACACTTATCACTTGAAAATCCAATGGTGAATGACTCCATCGTCACGGAACGACCGTCTGGATATCCAATTATGGATGTCTGTCATGCACGTAGGCCTATAGAAATGCTACAAACAATTCGAATTCGCCTCTTAAAAACTTTCAAACGGTTTATTACACGATTTGAGCTGAGCTGTGCCTGCATTTTGTTCTTGTGAGACCAAGGTGCAGAACAATATCAGGTGTTAAAATCAGTTACGCCCCTTCAAGATAATACGCAGATCATGATAATTGTGCCCATTGCAACAACAATATAATTCGATTGTAACTTAACGTTTTGATGTTTGCAGAAGGAAACGTCGGTTTCGCGATACCCCGTCAGAGTGGAGGTCTCATGATTGGTCAGAATTTGACCTTCTCGCACCTGGATTGGGAGACGAAGGTCACTGAGGTGGTAGCTCAAGACTTAGAATCAAAAGCCTTCCGGGTAAACGATGGGAAATGTGATGTTACTGGACGGTTGTGGGCAGGTATTTTTACAATCTCTTGGCATAGTTACCATATACCACTGTCAACGTCCATAGTAGATTTGTTTGACAAGATCACCTGTACACCCTATCTAGCGCTATACCTCGTTTCGTTTTAGCCTCACTTTTCCTTTCCAGTTATTCGCAAGTATTAGGCATTCCAAAGTCGATCAGGGACTAATTAAATTACATTGTTATGTTATGTAATCTGGTTATACTCTACTGATATCCAGCAAATAACAACATATATATACACACTTCAATCCCCTGTTTCATAAATAAGCAGTACCCTATGTAAAGGAGTAAAGTTTTGCCAAGTATGTCTGCTTTGTGACGTTAAGTTTAGGTATATGTGAGGTTAAATCCTCACATCCATTGGTATTGATGACAACCAATAACTAACACTGTTTATATTACTGAACGCTCAACCTTAATAGTAAGGGGCTTCACAAACCTTCTTATATTTTGGGAAACATTTTGAAAATATTGTATTCACGGATTATTGACGTGTGGCTCCATTCAGTTCATAAAATTAACGTTACTGTCGTGTATATGAAGTTAACAGTAACATTGTGTGTGATATGTGTGGACGGGTAAGCGAATATAGTGTTTACCAGAGGTCTTGTCTTTTCAATCCATTATGCAACAAGACTCTATCTTAGTAAATTCAAACCTTAATTATCAGCGCTTTGGTGTATTTATTTTAAGTAAATCAGTTTGTTTGTAAGGGATTTAATGTTGTAAAGGGTATTTCACTTATATGACGACGCCAAATTACGATGGAAACCCGGGAAGAAACGTCATAATCCCCAATGAAAACCAGATGTCATGAGGCTCCGGCAATGGTACCGGTAATTGCCAAAGCTTGATTACAGGAACTGCTCCACTGGGTATTTAAGTGTATTTTCATTGGTTAACAGGAACAATGCAGAAAACCAGACGACCAATGGTAGAGGAGCCTCAGTGTTGTGGCGCCCTCTACTCCTTAGAAACCGACGGTCGATTGGTCAAACGGCTGGGAGGGATTAGCCTTTCAAACGGCCTTGCTTGGAGTCCCGACAACAGGATAATGTACTATATCGATTCCATTCCTAGGAAAATTTATGCTTTCGACTTTGATGCCACTGCTGGAACAATAGGTAAAACCTCAGTCTTTGTTTATCCTTTAAAGCGATAAAATATTACCGAATCTTTTACACAATAAAGCGGTTGGAATGTGTTGGACCGAGAAAACAGCTTGCTTTGCTATATACCTTTTCCCCTAGAGTAATTTAGAGGTTGCTGGCCTGCTGTTGAATATATCTGGCGTGGAAATGTGAAACGTTAGTTGGTTTAATAGGTGAGCTAGAAGACGATGTCACTATTTGGATAGAAGATCAGGAATGGTTTGATTCTGAGAGGAATGAGAATGTCGGTGTTATCAATTGATCGGGAAAAAGTTCAGTACGCACTCATCACCAAAACATTTGTTTGTTAAAGCGAATCAGAGAGTGGTGCGAGACTGTATGGACGGGTCACTGGGTTTGCCCGATGGGATGGCGAGTGACAGGGACGGGAGACTTTGGGTAGCTTGCTACGGAGAGGGTCAACTGGCTCGTATCGATCCAGAAACCGGTATGTAATATTTCAAGCTTTTGGGGAAGGCCATATAATAACAGGTAACCGTGAGTAGTAAAAAGGGGGTGACCCAGTTTACCATTTGCCTTGAAGTTTGCTTCAGAATGCACTCGTGAGTAACTGAAGTCAAACTCAAATCGATAAACTCCCATCACATGGTTAACTGTTGTCTATTACAGCAACTTTCGAATGACGCCTTTTTATCCACCCAATCAGATTGGAACTTTATGAATAAATTAAGTGGCGGTCTGACAAACAGGATGGCAAGCAGCCAACATGTAGACAGAGACACACGAAATTAGCCGCATTAAATAGTCCTGACATTAGCACAGACACGTGAATTGACCGTAGACGTTTGTTTATGGAAAATATACGCTATTTGTCAACGGCTATCTCAACGTTTCTGATTGGCTGCTTGCTTCTACAATAGTGCAATGAAATGTTTGCCACGTTTTTGTAAGGCAAGGGTGAAATGATGTAAGTCTGGTCTTATGCATTTTGACTCTTGTTTTAGGAAGATAATATACTATATAGAGTTTACACCAATCTGACTTTGAATATCATTTCAATTTAATATTTTTATATAAACCAGATCGAACTTGTGTTTATTAACTTATGTAAAAATGTATCAATCTTTTCTATAACAAGTATTTCTTTGTTACTTTGCAGGTGTGACAGTGCAACAAGTAAAAATTCCGGACGCTAAACTCGTCACATCCTGCTGTTTTGGTGGCCCGGAACTGTGTGACCTTTATGTGACCTCTAAGCGATATGGCATCCCTGATGAGGAATTTAATGCTCAACAACCATTGGCTGGCTCAGTATTTAAGGTCAGGATTCCTGGGGTTACAGGTCTACCATCTTACTCCTACACGGGATAATTATCATTGCAAAAGTGACTTCAATTCATTGTTCAGTGCACCAGTTTTGGGATTATACTTAATAACAACAAGAGCTATGTTTGTTTTTTTTGTTAGTTTGTTGGTTTTGTTTGTTTGTGAAACATAAGTCCTCTTAGTCATCGCTGTGAAACATCTTCAGGAAGTCAAAATTGAATCATACACAATGATACAAGGAAATGAAAAGCATACTCTGCCAACCAAATTTGTGATGATATACACCGACATGGAAGTTTTACATTTATTACCACTAATGAATAACGACTCCAGTAAAGCATGTACTTGGATGTGTGATATATAAAACAGATTGGGTTGTCTGTTTAATGGCACCTTTGAATAACATTATGTTAAAGATACAGCCATCAACAACAAATAATATGCCAAAGATGTGGCTATAACATAGAACTAACAAATGATCATGGCGTAAGACAGGTCCCTGGGTAATCCACCCTTAAGGACTTAATTCCAAGAATTTAAAGCAAAACACAAATTCCTTCAGGATGAATGGTTGAACAAGAATACATGTGCATAAGCAGACTGTTTCACAGCAGTACTAACAACAGAAAACAGGTGCCTTATATTAAAGTTACGTGGAGAGATATACATAAAGTTAACACAATGGCAGTTGCATGCTCATCTTCCCAAGACAAGGGCTGATAACTCCGGCAGTGCCGTTTCAGAATAGGTATAGTTTTACATCAGGACTCCCCTTGTCTCAAAAGGCTCAGGAGAACAAAATTGCCAATTTTATTTTCAAGGTGGTTGAATTAGAACCCAATGTACTGATAATACTTGTTTTAGTTATGGAAGTCAAAAACTAACCGTTTATCACGTCGCTGACATCGGTCTGTGTAAGCTAAATTCAGCCCAATCCATCTTGAAAACTGGCTTAAAATAGAGTGAAAACAACCTTTCGTAAAAATCACTTACTATCAAGAGTAGTCGTGATATCTTAATACAGCCCCAAAAGAACAATATTCTGTCAAACAGAGCGAAATGCTTCAAACTTAATACGTGGGGTACATAAATGTAGCTATTTATACACCCTGAGTATTTTAGTTCTCCACAGAACAGGGACTAAGCCTAGGTTTATCTGCGGATTTAGCCTTTTAATTTGGCTTTTGGAGTTTGCCTTTTGTTAGACCCTGGCTGTTGTTGTTAAGGGGTTCGATGATCTTCCATCCAATCACATCAGAAGGTTTTCTCTCCAGGTGGTCAGTTATTGCGGACTTTCCACCTATTGTGCTCTTCTATTATTGCTTGTCGGGATCTTACGGTTTCGCCATTATATAGAAACACCACATTTACAATTTGTTTGAAAAACAGTTTCTCTGAGTTTGGTTTGTAGTGCAATCGGATCGTTTTCCAGAGTCAGTAAGTTCGTCTATAGGAGAGTTTTTGTGGTTGTAGTTAAACTCTCTTTAATGCGTATTCCCTCTAACAGCATTTAATCTCATAACTCGACTTTCCAAAAAAAGGAAAGTAAAGGTAAAGACTGGTTAGACTTTAAACGTTTGGTGATTTTCTCAGGGAGCAAGGGCTTTAATGCTTAGAGGCTCTTGTCAGTAACCGTTCCTATATAAACGTGCTTTGTAACGAGGTATTCAGACGTATAAATAATGTTCGAAAATTGTAAGTGTAGCCAAAACCGTGTCTCCCTAAAACAGCATTTTGGATATATAAAAAGACGAAGGTTATAATTTGCTTATTATAACAATGTTACCAATTTGCTAGTTTCTTTTTCCAAAACAAACTTTCATCCATCACAAGCCCACGCTGTTAGAAATTATGGTTCTTTGGGGATTCTTGAGAAAGGAGGATGGATCTACATGGAACCAGTAAGACAAAAACCCTTCTTTGGAATAAAAAGAAAGGGAGATATACTTGGAACATTTGCTATGTGGGTTCCATACAGATCCAGAAAGGGACCGTTCCACCAGAGACATGACGTAAGAACCTATAAGGGTTCCATTAGAGCCTTATGTTTCTAAGAGTTCACTGTCTATGTCTTATCGTTACGAATAATAATTTACTCTACCTAATTTGTTAAATATTTTGTTAATGTCTAAAGTAACTACCTTTAAACCTATAAACTGAGGGAAAAGTACCAATAAATAACGCATGTGAAGTTTAGAAACGTAATAATGGAGGGAATTATATTCAAAATAATTTTCCGTATATTTAAAAAGTTTTATTTCACAATAAGTGTACCATATTGTTTATGGTTTAACATGGATTAAATTTGTACTTTAATTATCCGTCCATTCAATAGATTTTCTAAGGGCTAAAGGTTCACTTTCAGTCTAACATATATGGTACTAATTTCAGTGGTCTCATTCCTTTCCTTTCCGGGTTAATAATCTAAGCATGAATATGGATTTGAACAGAGAAAAGACTCTTAAAAGGCGGGAAAATATACTATCGTTGGGTAATTTAACATCAGTGATTGTGTTACGAAAAGGGAAATAACTCTGTATATAATGCGCTCACGCTGTATTTCGATACGGTTTATGAGGAAACCAAGGCATACATTCACTCTTACAAGTGTAATTCTACCAGGTCATGTTATTCTCTTAACGACAGGGTTTCACAAAACACCCATTAGGCTAAAGGGCATTTTCTTTTCTGAGTACGGTGTGTCAAATTTCAAGAATGGCGGCCGGCATGGGGTACTCATACTGTCAACAGCTACAGTTTACAACTAGGGTATGTATGAAACCAGTAAGACAAACACCGTTCTTTGATATTAAAAGAAAGGAAGCAATACTTAAAACAGTGGCTGTGAGGGTTCCATACAGAACCATATAGGGTTCCAGAGCCGATACCTGGGATTAAAATTATCTCCAGTACAAAAAGACTTAATTGACAGAATCTAGTATTTGATGCATTTAACATTATGTTCCCTCTCATTTACTGCACTCGTCCTTGGGAGGGTGGTTAGTGGAGATTTCTGTTGCCCTCAGACCTAAAGAGCAACACAAATCCGATCGATATGTTTGTACTATATCGCGTGTTGTGATTGTCCGGTGTTGCCTTACATTATTGCCAGTGGCATAGGGGGTGGTATTCTCCAGCCAGTCAGCTTGTACGCATTCATATAAGTGAAATAACCTTAAGTATGGCGTACAACCCCAACCAAAAAAAAAACACAATAACGAACACTCGTCCTGCAGGGGTGAGCATCCTGTTGCAGGTAAGTGCCCGGGTGTGAAAGAATGGAATAGAGCCAGCCCTGATACTAGCATTTAGAAACACAGAAGACAGTTTTATAAAAGCAATTGATTTATTTTGATTAAGAAAACCATTTACAAATAAATTCATTTAGGCATTTTAATTCGATTAGGTAGGGGATGAGAACTGGAATAGATTCATTAAGGTGCATGACTGGCTTTGTTTATTATCACTTATTCTAGGCAAAACATCACGTGACGTTAAAGATAACACGTTGGCTGACTGACTGTACATGACAAGTAACGCGAGAAAGTACACGAAAAGTCAATCCTGCACCTAACTGGTTTGGAGGCAGATAATCCCGAGTCGAAGGTAGATTTCGATTGAGACTTCTTTCGTTTTTTGAGAACAAGGACAGAGACCTTCGAAAGTGGAGGGACCACTGTAAAACGACAAGCAAAATTGTGACACCATAGTGAGATATTTGTGAACAGGAACAAATACCTTTAAAAGTGAAGGGACCACTGTACAACGACAAGCAAAATTTCGACATCACAGTGAGATATGAAGGAGTAGAGTAATGGAAAGGATATCTTAAACTGAATCAGCCATATCACATCCTGGCTGATGCTCTAAAATAGGCACAGGTATACACAGTTAGTGGGGTGCATCATCCAACCAAATAATGTGAACGCTAAATTGTGAAGCTTGACTTGATTTCTGTAGAATTTTGTATTATTTGATACAGGGTCTTAGTGTTACGAGTTGACAATGACAGAACGTCGATGCTCACAATGATAACTATACGGTCGGGTGGAACACGGGTATATGACTTATTTGTCTGGTGGACTGATAAAATCCAACAGGTATTTAATATAGGGTGTCAATACATGATATTACACCTCTACTCAGAATTAAGGCTATCTCTGTACGACGGTAGTTTGAAGCGGACACATGACAACATTCGTAGCAAATTAATGTATATACACCCCAAATATAGAATTATTGTTCACACACACGCATGGTTGTCCTTACTCGGCATCTTTCATACAGGCACATACAATGGACATAAACGACTTTTTAGGAATAAAATTCTTACAAAATACAGAAAATAAGGCATCGTAGTTAAATAAACACGCCTACCTTGAACTGGCTGTCTTGTCAGCAATTGTGTCAATGACAAAAATATTCACTGTGTCAATCAGTTTACGTTGAATATGATGTATTAAACACACGTTACAAGTTTCCACAAAGTTATGGGGTACGCCAAGGATGTTAATTTTAACCCCAACTCATTAACAAAGTAGTCCTACCTTGTGATCTCTGACGTTTATCATATACACTACGTTAGTGACATACGCTTGTGATCCCAGAGTCCAAAGTCATTTATGATAAGATAATGGACGGGAGACGGTTTCGATTATCTTATATGTAGACTTGTGTGTAGTACGGTGAAATACCACCGTAAATAACCAAAGAATTGTCTCCCTTTAATATGTACTAATCTTCCACAAATGAATAAGGCACTACCATTATGTGACAAAAGTATGCAATTTAGCGATATTTTAAACGGTACCTCTGGGAGATTAGACACTAGGTCGCCTCGAAAGGAGATAAAATATCAACGCGAACAGACTCACTTTACATATTTATGAGTCGGCTAAATCACATACAACCTCCACCTTTTCAAATTCAGAACAGTTATTAGCAGTAAAGTTAAAAGATAAGTCTTTGCTTGAATTAACAAAATTAAGATAAAGTAAATAAGCGCTTTTTAACGGGATTTGGATCTAACCATATTCTGTTCGCTTACAGTAATTATGCATATTTTCTGCCAAGACCGCTAACCATTAATTTAGGCTTCCTGGTTTTCAAATTATTAATTTTACTTCATATGAATATTTATATACAAAAACTTGTATTTGCATTTATTTAATTAAAAATATAAAAAATTCTTCCTCTCCAAATATATTTGCTTGCTTGATTGCTTGATTGATTGGTTGGTTGATTGATTGACTGAATAATGGATTGATATGTGGAGTTATATTGAGTAGTGTTTATTTTAATCAGTCCTGTAAGTGGTCTAATTTTGAGTACTGTTTATTTCAATAAATCATATAAGTGAACCAGTTTTGAGTACTGTTTATTTCAATCAGTCATATATGTGGACTAATTTTGAGTACTGTCTGTTTCAATCCGTCATTTTAAGTGGACTTATTTTAAGTAGCTTGTTTCACTTTGAATTAGACGTATAGGTGGACTTTTAAATACTGCTTGTTTTCAATCCGTGAAAACATTTTGAGTGCGGCTGGTTTCAATCAGTCCTAAGTGAATTAATTTTCAGTAGTTTGTGTCAAACAAACGTATTGGTAGAAGCTGAATACTGTGTTGCTATAAATCTTAACTGCTATAAGACTGAAGGGAACCAATTTTGAGAGCTATAATCCACTTCTCAAGTACCTTAGTGTTTTTTCCCAATCAACACTAAACTTATTATGATCTGCAATATTTCCACCCGATTGTTTTCGTGACAATTGCCATGAATATTATCTAAGATTGCCATGCATGCGCGATTTTTTTCTTTCTTTTTGTTTTCTTTCTGTTTCTCTCTGCACTGGTCTCAGAGGGGACTGCACGAGAATCCTTGTGCCGCTATTGTCGTGTACCAATCCACACTCTTTTTATTGTTCTGTTACTTGCTAAGGGCAATGGTCTTTTCTTTGGTGAACTTTTCTCCACGGGAAAGTTATCCCCGTTCAAGCCCGTTGTGCTACTCTAAACTTGGCGCCCTTTTTTTCTCATACAATTATATGTTATTCGCCTCACCTGCCATGTGTAAATCAATGTAAAATTTCAAATGACTGCACTTGATTGTCCCGCGGCTGTTCAAATCCCAGTACCAGCCGTTTCATTTCCATACTCCGTTGAATCTGCAATACCACAACCTCCGTGGAACGACTCTGGTAACACCTTACTACACACAGACCATAATGAGTTTGAAATATCACACTGGCACAAAATCTGTACCCATCAGTTTAATTATTTTTCTCATTCTTCTTTCATTTCTGAAACATCTCAGCTTAATCCTGTATCTGACTTTTTGTCATTTCTCCATCTCAACGCAAGAAACCTAAATAAACAATTCTAGAAATTACTGCTTTCATACATAACCTCAAACATCCATTTTCAGTTCTGGGTTTTTCAGAGCGTTGGTTGTCGCCACACAACGATTTCGCGTGTGATATAACTGGCTATAACAGATTCCTACAATTTCGCTCCTCGTAGAGGAGGGGGCTTGGTTTTATCTGTTAAAGGCCCGTTCACAACAAATTTTCACCCGACCAGACACGCTCCGCCACGATCCGCCGTCGGCCGACGTGAATTCAATGAGAACTGTTCAAAATATTTCGCCCAAGCCGAGGTCGCCAGAGTCCGTCCGCCAAAATCTCTATTTATTTCGGCTCTGTGGTAATGGCGGATCAAAGTTGAAAATGCTCAACTTTCTCGTCCGACGTCGATGATAAAGAAAATCGTTCACACTTGAAGTTAAGAAAAGATGCAAGTTTAAACATGCGCATCGTAATGTAGTTTTTTAAACAAACAAACTGGATGAAAATTAAAACATCATCGTTGGAGTAGGAAATTATCACTGTCTTTACGTCAACTCTCATAAACTTTATTCTAACCGAGAATTTAGGCCGCTGCTGGTCAAACATTGCAGCTAACTTGAAACTAGACACGGTGGCAACGGATGTGAGATGCGTTTGTGAAGTATTTACTTTTGTATTTTCTGTCACGTGATCTCATTTACATAGTTTTTGGCAGATGTGATCTAATTTAAATACTGTGACTAGAAATTGTTATATTTTTTATATGTGATCATAATGTTTTTCTCTTTATTTTTAAGGAGACTACAAAAGACTGCTTGCACGCATGCCTACTCATACTTACGCCTCTGTCAACAACGATAAGTATGGGGACCAAAAATGTAATTTTTAACGAAACCGATTTCTGCCATTGGTCGGGTCGGTATGACATTTTTAATTGCGTCTGAGAAACGCAGCGGATCGTGGCGGAGTCTGTATGGTCGGATGAAAATGTGTTCTATGGGAACGGGCCTTTAGAGATAGTATTTCAGATTGTTCTATTCGACAAGATTAATCTCAGGGGTATTGACGAAAATGGTCATTTTGAAACTTTTATTCATAGAGATCAACCTCAGCAATCAAACTTACCTTGTAGGTATGGTGTACCGCCCTTCAAGTAAAGATATCAACTTATTTAATAAGCGAATTCTGTCAATACTTGACATTTGTCAAAATGAAAAGAAACAAATCTTGATAATGGGGGATTATAATATTAATTTTTTAATACAGATAATCATTTGCAATCAAAGGATTCTTTTGAAATTATGAAATCAAACTATTATTTCCCGTAAATAACTAAACCCACACGAGTAAATAATTCCTCTGCCACATTAATTGATAATATGTTTACAAATTGTCTTCAAGCTCATCTGCTCTCTGGTACCTTACTTACAGAAATATCTGAACATTTTCAAATTTTTCATATATGTAAATCAGAAAATGGTACAATAACAACTAACGAAATCAGATTTTTCGTAGTTATACAACTGCAGCAATTTATAACTTTAAACAAAAAATTAAAGACAAAAATTGTGATTTCGTCTTAAAAGACGGACGCCAATAATGCCATACAATTTACGAAAAAAAACCCAACAAACTTTACAGAATACAAATAAAATCTAAATGCGACGATGAAGGTAGAAAATTCCGCGCTTATCGTAATAAAGTCAATTCTATTATTCCCCAGGCGAAATAGAAATATTTTGAAAATAAATTAAATAGGTGCAATCAAGATATCAAGGCTACTTGGGAAATTGTCTCAATAAGACAAAAACAAAAACAGATCCATATTTATTTCACATAGAAGGTAATAATGTAAATAATCCAACCTAAATTGCTAACAGTTTTATTAGCTATATTTCGACCTTGGCATTCAAATTAAATGACGAGACAGACAACGTCCAAACTAAATTCTCTGACTATCTGTCTACCTTGCGAAACGGATTTTGATTTCAATTATGTGACACGAAATTGTATCAATACAGTGATTTCCGTTTTAAAATCCAGCTCTGCACCTGGGATTGATGACGTCCCCGTGTAAAGCTGTAGCTCGTATAACCAGCGATCTACTTAAAGTAGCCAAAACTGACTGGACCCTATACGCTGGTTCATATAGCAAAGCTTTTCAGGTAAATGGTCGCAGAGTTAGGCTCTAGACTCACACAAAAATTCTATTGGATGATCTGGTCACATGAGCATAAAGGTTTGTAAAATGGCGGAGCAAAGTTCCTGACGAGAGGACCAGATCGACCAATACAATTTTTTGTGAGTCTAGAGTCTAACTCCGCGGCCCTTTACCTGAAAAGCTCAACGTATAGGGTACAGTCAGTAAGCCGATCGCTGGTTATACGAGCGTAGTAAAGCTGTTGCTGAATCAATATCAGCGCCTTCAGCGGATATTATGAATCTTTCGTTTTAATCGGTAATTGTTCCAGATTGCGTGAAGATAGAAAAAACACGGACTGTATTTAAATCTGGAGAATATAATAAATGTGAAAATTATAGGCCGATTTCAATTTTACCATGTTTAAGTAAAGTATTAGAAATGCTTGCCAATAATATGATAATACAGCCTTTAAGTTTAAATTCGATAATAAGCAGCAACCAATACGGATTTAGGTACAACCACACCACCACCCATGCTACTTACTCTCTATATCATCAACTAGTTAATGGGAAAGAAAATAATAAATATGGTGTAGTGACAGCTTTAGATTAAAGCAAAGCTTTCGATGCAGTTAACCATGACAAATTAAGTGATAAACGTTCTCATTACGGTATTCGGGGACTCCAGGGTGAACGGTTTCGGGGCTATTCAACAAATAGGAAAAAATTTGTCGTATATAACGGCACCATATCATACCCAGAGGCAATTAACTTTTGGGTTCCACAAGGTTCCATACTTGGGCCTACTCTATTTTTACTATACATCAATGACATTAATACAGTTTCTAAAAATCTACAATGCATGTTTTTTGCCGACGATACAAAGTCTGGTAAGATTCTATAGAAAACGCTATTCACATAATGAATACAGAATTACGGAGCTCATCTATTTGGTTTTTTGCCAATCGGATGTCCTTAAACTCATCTAATAGTAAATATATGTTAATTCCTTCTAATATGAAAAGAATAGTCAACATTGCATGCATTAATATTCGCGAAACTACAATTGAACGAGTCTCTAAGTCTCCAAGAAAAACTTTTCAAGTTTTGAAACATGTCAGTTTCATAATATTAAAGAAATTGTTTACCATCTCTGTTTTTGTAAGGAATATTTTGAGCCTTAGGCGCTAAATGCTGTGATGGACTAATTCAGAAATAATGATTATTCTTTCAGAGTTCCCAGGTAAGTCTGTTGTTTGTAGCACATAGACAGAGTAAAACTGGCTAGTAATACTTAGACGGCTTAAGGACTCTACCGCTAGTCAGGAGTAAAAAATGTGACTCTTATCTTTTCGTGGCTTTTTGGGGTATTTTTTCTCCAAACTTGCATGTCTGTGTAAACCGGTATTTAAACTAAAAAAGCGTCATAGGGTTTTTCTAAATTCAAGTTAGTTTTTGAACAATTGATAAAAACATATGTAAAAAATAAAAATCTGCCC
>JARFOD010086339.1:4972-18585 GCA_031763545.1 Mopalia muscosa | reverse complement strand
TTACGATTGACCGAGGGAGTATTCTGCAGGGCCATGGCCCACCCGCTCCCTCACGGGGCCTAATTCTTTGTGAATAAACAACACTCTTAAAAACGAAACAGGCGCATTGCTTTTGTGTTTCAAGCTTTACAACTATAAGATTCCTTTCCAACTTGACACCAGCGTTGTGATCGAGAGTTTTGCAGAATCCTAAAACTAGGATAATTATTAATTTGTGACAATGGAGACTGATGTTCAGTTGTTAACATTTTAAGTTCTCTTTATTCGATTTCACAATAAACCAGGATGATAGTTAAGTCTAAACAAAAACAACTAGCATGACATAAAAAAGATTAGATCAAATATAGAGTAATATATACAGTAACATGAAAACATATTGACTGCTGGTCCTAATTATTGCTTAAAACTTATAAAAACTTTTTCAAAAATCCTCTTACACACATAAAAACAATTTTGCTTAAATTTGTGTGATTCTAAATGAAAGATTATAAGTGAAATTTATAGAATGTCAACATAACTATATCACGTTTACCTTTTTCACGATCAATTGAGAGGTTGGAATTTGACAAAATATAAAGTAGCTTTATAGGTGTAAAGGATATATCCTTTCACATAATTTATAAGATCACATTCGATCTTCCTGTATAGGAATTGTCATTTCGTCCATCCAACATTAATCACGAAGTATTACATACATTAACCTAATAAGCAAAGACGGGGCCTTGACCTTGACAATTTGTCATTTGGCACTTCGTCACTGGCCTCACCTTGTCGTCTTGCTTTTATAGTATAACGGCTGGCTTCTGATAACACCATTAGCTAATCAACGGAAGCAGGTAATGACATTAGCTGTGGACAGGTTAAGGTGTTTATGAACTGTAGGCGATAGAACGTGTCTACACAATCAACTTCATTCTTACTTGCTGGCAGATAAATGATAATTACACAAAACAAAAAGTTTAAAATGCCCATAATATGCCCTTTTTACGTTACAACACACTCTTCATCTGAGGATTATGTTTGTATGTTTGAGTGCCTTTATGTTTTAGTTGACACATGAACTGATGTTATTTACGCTTGTTTGTCTCGTGGTTATCACAAGGCAATGAAACTGAATTGGTGTTCTGGATTTATTTTATAACATTGACGGAGCATTTCAGCTCAAACTCAATTATTTGTTTGCAAATGACTAACAAAATCTACAGATTGCAACTTTTCTGGTTTTAGTTGCACCTACAGTCTGGATTGTAGGATCTAATAAGATTCTCAATGATGACATTGTATTTTCTGGTCTAAGTAACAATAATCTTTACATGCTAATCAATTATCAGATTGTAAGGTAAATAACTTATGTCCCATATATGTTACTTATCCTAGTGCCTTTGCAATATTAATAGATTCTTTCAAAGTTAATAGACGTAACGAAATTGTATGTAACACCCGTTGGATATATGATATAAACGACAAGAACGAAGCAATGTTGCGCTGTGTAACATAAATAGTGGTGATTGAATCCCCTTCTCTCCCCTTAACCATTCACAGGAAAGGTTTATTTTTGCACGAAGCAACGCAAATCGAGGTAACATTGTTTTGATAAATTGCTCAGAATTTGATACTGTAAACATTGACAAAGTGCCTTTAGGTTGCAGGAGTCTATCCGAAGAACATATGGATTTTCTTAACCGAATATTTCAAAGAAGGTGTTTGCGGGCGTAAACTTTCTGTTATTGTACGACAGACGTACAATTCAGTTTGGTATAAATGTCTTGGGATAGACGCCTGTGGTGATTTCCTAGTTTCCATGTTTTCACCAAAATGGCTTTTATGTTTTCGTTACATCTTATTTGAACTGGTGAATGACTGGGATGGCGCCATGCGAACCAATGCTTCTAGGCAATGTTCGCACTGAACTAAAACGGTTTACTTTTTTTGAAAACTGGATTTCGAGTTAAGGTCACAGGAAACGTTGAATTTCAAAGACAAGGGTTTTGGCAAATGTCTAATTCCAGGATTTTGTCCTATTGACCCGTGACATTGACTAGACTCGTTCGTCCTGAATCGAGAACTGTTATCTGTTAGTATTTATACCATAAGTGACAGACGAGTGCATGGAAAAGCTCAATACCTTGGGGAGCTTATACTGATTTGGGACACATTCTGATCACGTACAGTAAATGCTGAACAGACGGACTGGTCACCCATGGACAAGAGTATAGCTTCCTGATTAACCAATAAGCCAATATAGATCGCAATGGAATAGAAGATTAAACCCTCTTGATGTTTTTCTCTATGGAATTGTGAACAAATGCTGTACAATTATGTCTATATTATACATACAAGATACCCCATAATTCAATCAGATATAACACAAAACCAGACTGAAACTAAATGTCACGTTATCATATGATATCGCGGTTTCGATTTAACGGTGGTTTTATTCAAACATGTATGAGAATCGATTCCATATGTCATACGAGCAGCTATCACATAGTTATAATAGGAGCTCCCGTCATTTGACCTTAGATATGCGGGTTTTGGCTGCAGACACATCAAGGGAAATGATTGTTTTGGTCTCCAAGGACTGATTGTGGTAGTCATTATAATGACATATTGTACACATTTCTGTTAAACATACATTTTATAAGAGATCATCACACATTTTATCTTCAATTTTAATATTCACCTGGGACAGAATAATCAAGAGCAAAGGTTATCAGGGTAAAGACAGAGTTAAGATAACTTAATTCTGTGATTACACGCTTCAGTGAAACCTATAGGATTACCTGCTTTAATATGGATTCGAATCCCCATTGAGGTTTTCCTGGTTTTCCGCCGTAATTTGACAAGGAACAGTGTGAAGTGGACATTCCGCCGTCATATAAGTGAAATACCCTTGAGTGCGACGTATCTGAATGAAAAAACCTTGCTAGGAATTTATGTCTACGTATCTTTAAATATAGAATGACCAAATTCACATTACATTAGCAACAAGATAATTAAACCACTGTTTGATATTGAGCTGTCAGTTACGGTTGTCATGTCTATTTAATCGTGTAAGTACTGATTGATTGCAATCTTATAATCTATTTCTAATAAAGTACGTCTATAGTTCGTTATAGACTCAAATGTATGTCATTGTGGGCTTATTTATATTACCACAATGATAAATTTCGAAATTAAATATTAAAACCGTACCGTAAAAATCACATTTAATCAATGTGTGGACGAAAAGGTTGAAGTCTGATAGGACTTCCAATTTTATCTCTTACTCCCTTCAAACTCACTTATTATACCAAAATGGTTCAAATCGTTGAAACTAATTTCTAGCAGTAGTTCTGGTTAGACTTGTTGTTTTACTCGTGTAGTTGGTAAAGATCATCAAGCGATAACCGGGGCAATTCTGACACTTTGTTTATAAACATGCTGGAACTGTAGCTTCATACAGTAAAATATAAAACCGCACTTGACGCTTATTATCGTTATGTAATGGGTACTTTATTATCAAACTAGTTACGGTCATGTTATCTAAAGACGCGTCGAAGAACTCGTATTAAAAACATCGCCAAAAGCTTTAGCCTGATGTCCATATGAGAGGATTCTATATTTAACGAAATAAAAGTGTTCTTCTTATATTTAAATGAGTCTGATGATTTATGCTGTTCATATTTTTAAACATTATACTTTAGGATTCTCCTTGTTAGAAAAACATAGAAATCGCACTTGTTGTGCGCATGTCTTACCAATAGAAAATGTTCAGCTCAATACAAATGCACCGAATTTGAGGAATAAAAATATGCTAAAACAACACTAGAACTATTCAACTGGACCATATTTTAGAAAGACACTTGATGTAACCAATACACGACGAAACCTCAGCTCTAACCAATATAACATGAGGGTAATTGACCTGTCCAATGTATCTGTATCCCAGGAGATTTTCTTCGAGGTTTTTCGCATATATTTTTAAAATGCCGGAACTCCCCCATATATTTGACGCCCTACTTTCCTACATCTGTCGTTCGTTCGAGCAACCTTTGCGCCGTTTGATAATTCCATGTATGACTGATCTATAGGTATTTGAGTAAGATTACTATTCTGGGGTTGAGCCCATATTTAATTAGTATGCCTATATACATTAAATTTTTTCTCCATTTTTTTTTTACCAAATCACTCGTAATACCCCGTTCTTTTATCGTGACTATAGTCAGGGGTTATAAATCTCTTTACAGATAGGAAAAAAACAAAACCCTTTTAAAATCTTCTTGTTGATAAAAGCGAGCCTTGCACTGAGAACAAGACATGCAAATGCTAATATTGCGTAATGCTATTTAATTTATATCGTTTCAGGTACATTTATATCAGCGTTTACTGTATTATGTGGAGCCAGCACCCGGATTGCCACCCCGTACAAAGCCTGTCTTTTAAACATCCTAGCTGCCCTCCTTCAGATGATCACTTTCTTTGTCATTGTGGGCTGGATATGGAGTATTCTCTGGGGAATGACATTTATACAATTAGCACGTTAGTTTGTTTTTCTTTTTCTCTTCTGACCAGATGTTTACTTATCGCATATATAGACGGAGTTATTTAATTATGTCGCTTTCTATATACATGTTATTTGGAACTCGTTCAGTTTCTCGTTTATTGTGTCAGTAAATGTCGGATCAACTCATATGTGCCAGTAAATTGGTTGGACTAACTCATTTGTTTGCAAATCAAGACAGAAACCAATACACTGTTATTATAATCTTAACTTAAACATTTATTCTATTTACGATCATCGTTTATAATCGAATAATATATTCATTTTTTCTGTTTGTTGACAGTAAGAACATCTGAGGATAATTCGGAGCTGCCGTATTACGTTAGGCGCCAAAGCAGCGTGGAGGTGGGTCATAGCTGATTTGACGTTTTTACGTTCGGTATCATGAATATGGCAAGCGGCGAAGATCATATTTGGCGTTATTTTCACCATGCGTTTATAATGCGTTTAATTTGCATGGACGTGACGGATTTGTGGTGTGAAGTAATGTGTTCTCTTTCATTTGCATACTATACCAGGCATCATTGATTCTACAGGTTCCGCAGTAACCCAGGTATATCTATTGTGAGTTGAGGGTTGAGTTAGGAATGTGTCTGAAGCGTTTGACCGTATCACAACCGAGTGATATATGTGGTTACACTAAGCATACTCTGCTCTGTAACTCTTGGAATCCAGTATTTGGCTTTTGCGACAACATCAACTTCAACAACAACCGGCGTCTACTTTTAGCCAGCTCAAACCTTCCCAGTATTTACCCAGTATTTGTCTAAGATTCTGTTACCGGAGAAGTCTTCACCTAACTGTCTTAGATATAGCCTATTGTAAAGTGTCTCTTCCAAATATTAGCGGTTTTGGGCCAGCAATGACAACCTTGGACTGTTCTACTCCAAAACTAAAACAAAACGTTTTAGTATATGGACACTATTTCTGTTACGCTTAAATGATGTAATTGCATTCCTGTTGAATAGTACGCTGTCTTTCAGACGATGGTATCCAGAGGGAGCCCTTAGAACCATACCCAAGAAATTCATTTGAGTTGTAACTATAATAAAATTGTGTTGTGTTTTGTACTATCCAGCTCCTTCTACATCTTGGCTGCACAACAATTAAACAAGTAATAACATTCTAGTGGTTTACAAAATATGAAGGACAGTTTCGTAATTGTGTTAAATAAGAGAATATTCGCTGCAAGAATTTAAATTTCTTTCAGTATAATACCCTCTGAGTTCATACCGTAACAGAGAATGGTCTTAGTGTTTTAATCTGTATTACTTACATTAAAGACAAAGATTTCCATGAGCATGTATGTTTGGAAGACAATGTGTCTGCTAGCTTTTGTGCACAAGATTCGCTATTTAACAACTGCTTTGGGGGTAAGTCCCTGCAATGAATTCATATATGCACTATCGTGGAATTCGTGGTGCACACGCGTGCATAATAATGTATATCATCACCGCCCATTAAAAATATCAATATTTCATAAGAAAATCCTACCAAAATATAAAAAAAGGTCAAGATAATTATTATATCTCTTTCACCTATCAATGTATAAAATGTCATGGGTGAGGCTGGCGATGTTGCTAAATTGATCCATGTCCAGGACTCGTGAACTCTTATCCATCTCACGCATATGCATGGCTTCATTGTCAGTGTTAAACGATGAGGATGTAGCCTCGGCTTCCAAGGATCACAGGGCCCGCGGCTGAGCTTACTGGTCAGAATGTGCACTTACTAATCCTTCTTCGATGTGCCGTACACAGTCCACAAGATCGAGTCTATCGACCGTCAGGTATATGAGTGAGTCACACGATGTCCCTACGACAATCGCGGGGTGTTTTTTTTTTTACGAGGTTTCATCTCGGGTTTCAACCGTAATTAGGGAATAAACAGTATGAAATGGTCAATACGTTGTCAAATAAATGAAATACCCCTGAGTACGACGTTAAGCTCCAACAGATTGACGCACAGCATGTCTGAACTGAACTGGTCATACCCATAGTGAAGTAAATTCGATTGTAGACTGTCAGTCAATAGATGGGAGATAACTCTGTCTGATATACTTTGAAATGTATTGTAAGGACAGAGAATGTTATTATTTGACTGGATGTACATTTATGGAAAAATATACACAAACCTCACTATTTTTTGCTAGATTAAAACATAATTTCTTCAACATATTTTAATTGGTTTCTGCTGTGAAACACGTTGTATTTACACTTACCTACCTTGTTTGAATGACTCCTTGGCAATTGTTATGAAAAACATGAATAAGCAGCCTTTTGAACCAGCTCATAGGCACCTACGATGGTGTGGCGACCAGTCAGTGTTTTCTGCTATTTGTTACATCATTTCGACGTATTTTATGTGAAATGACACAATGTGGCGGATATTGAAATGTTTTAATCTTAAAATATGTCCTAAGTTACATGGTCACTTAATTCCAAAGACATTCGCCCATATTAGGATGAAGTATGCTGGACATTAACATGCTAAAACCAATCTGATTGCAATCGTATCTGTTTTTTTTTGTCGCTATAAAAATCTGATGCCAAGGCCTAGCACAATGTCGGTTGGTTTGAAAAAGTGGTTAACCAAGGACCCGCTGCCTTAACCTGGCTTAAAAATGGAGAACAGTTTCGATTGCAACTAGAACAGTTTATTTTCACACCATATATTTGTGTTTGTTTGTTTGATTGGAGTTTAACGTCATCAACGTCATCATGATAGTGTATGGCTGTGTATCTCAGATTGACGGATGATATATATCGGGCCTACATGCAATATTAATGACCACCTGAATATAAACATTTACTGCAAGTCAAGTGATGTTTCGTTCATATCACTTAACCCGATGCCGCCATTTTGTAGTCTAACTGGTAATGAGATCTCCGTAACTTCCTGTCCAACAATTTTGCTCAAACAAATGCTTCGTGGTGTTTGTGTTGTTGCATCTGTGACCCAAAGTGTCAAATTAGTTTTTTTTCCCACTGATGGCCGCCAGTAATTTAGGAGTGGCCTTACTCCAAACGGCAGAGTTGCTAGATTTAAAAGGGTTTGTTTACAAAAATCTGTATTTAATTTAACATTTAATTTAACTTTAATTGATTCATTTTGTTATTTATTTTATTTATTTGTTGTTGTTCAAGCCAGTGTATATTGTATAAAGTACTGTATATTTGAAAATGTTGTGAGTTTTGTATCAAACTATTTTTATTATGTTAATTATAGATGGAATATGTACATGGACAATATGAAATCTAGATGTTTTGTGTATTTGTGTATAATAAACAATCAGATATAGGTGTGTATTTATCTTTATAATTAAATTCATAGAATTCGTGATGTTCCTAACTCGATTGCTTGAATACGTATTAAAATCATTGTCTTACTACACTCTTCGTGATGGTATGAAATCATAACTGTAATCCATTAGGTAAACTAACTTCAAATCATGGAAAAAGTCTTTGATGATTTGTAAATTTCCAAGTTGTCAAATTTTTAAGGACGGTATTGTACATGACTTGCTCTTTTAGCATGTCATTTGACCAACCTCAGATCGTCCTATGTTTATGTTTCCAGATTTCCGTGTAGCTTAGAGTAGTTTTGTGTGTTTGATTTTGGGTTTAACTCAATAGTTAAGGTTATTGCACTCATGACGACATGGCAGACCAAGAGGCGACACACTCTCGGCGTCACTCAATAAAAAAAAATAAAAATAAAAAACAGAATTTTTTAATTTTAAAACTTTACTGAATAATGCTGACTAAATTTCAAACTAAGTGCATTCACGTCTGAAAGGGTTATAGTACTATCCCATAGCATAAAAGTTGAAAGGTCAAATAAGTCACTTGATCACGATTTCGTTTCTTTCGCTATTCCGTGTGCATTCTTTGGCTCGGAGTCACACCATCCATACCAATCTGGTAGTTTTGGGTCTAATAGTTGTTACGTCATTTCTGGTCAAAGTTTACAACAGTACTACTTTTAACAGTCACGTAGTAGTAAATGCTAAGTTCTAGATGAATAAATCCTGTGTGTGTACCTTATTGTCGGGAAGATTTTTGCTCACTGGTTAAAATAACCAGACCTCTATGGATGTGAACTTTTCTTTTCAATATATATAAAAGGCGAAATAAGATACTGACAAATAAAGTTTGTATTATATTTTAATAACATGCCATTATATCCAGTTATCAAGTCAAGAAATGTCATCGGAGTTTATGCCTACATATGGTGACGCCATAACAAAGTAACCAAAAGTTAAAAAAATCCTTGAACATGTACATGTAGAGAATGATATATCCTGTGTAGTCGTAATTAATACTGTGAGAAAAAATTACAAAGAGATCTAAAATTTAACAAAAACATGCCATTTACTTAGCTTAAAAAGTTGATCCATCAAATCAAAAGGTATGACACCGCCATGGTGTAAAACACTTCTAATAATATTGGTATACCCGGAAAACGTATTGATTCTGATTTCCACACTCGCCCCGTCAACCAAACATCGCGGCATTGAACCCCAAAATAGGCCAAATCTAATTTTCCCCATGTAAAAAAAAAGTTTTTGATTTTCCTGTCTGACTAAATAATGACAAAGGCAAGTTTAGGCATCCGATTTTAAAAGCCATATAACAGGTCTGTCCGGCAGTTTTGGTTCAGCTCGTGGTTGACGTTTTTGTTTCCGACTAAAGCCACAAAGAACATTTGTTACGTAGTTAGGTTAACTCAATACAAACTTTTATCATATCTAATATATCTTTACCATATATAGACACAATTTGATAAGGTATACACTAAGGATGTTTCTTCATTGCATTGATAAAGCCTGCAAAGGGAAGCCATGTAGATGTCTAAATCTCTATAACATCATAGAGAGGAACTCTTTCAGGTCCATCTGTTTATCGTTGTCTTGGTCAGCATATGCGAGCACTTCCTTTGCACGAGCTCTGGCGGTCTCATCCGAAATAATATCCTCATCCGCCTTGATAAAGTTCGCTAATTCCTTTGCAGAAACTTTACCGCTGCCATCAACATCCATTCCAGCAAAACCTCGCCTGTATCTGGCTTTACTAATAAAAAGAGAAAACGGTTAGTCGCTTATATTTTATAGCCTAATTAATCATATTTTCCCACCTATTTTGCCGAACTGAATATTTGTCAGGCAGAAGGAAAATCTTTTCAATTTACCTTTATAAAAATATAAAAGTGGCATGCTTTATAGCACGTCTGAACATCCCTCGGCCAATTCCATACCCTAAATAATCTCTGGCGATGATTGGTCATTTTATGTACGGGAGGTAACTTGCATGGATGTACTTTCATCATATGGCTGAGTTATCCGCATGTTAATTGTTTACGTCTGACGGCGATTCTTGTGTTAATGTGGTGACGTCATTGGAGATAAATCATTATTAAAATACTTAGAGCGGATGAATTCTGAACTATTCACAACATGTCATTCATTATAAAGGAACAGTGTTTTGTTTAAATGTGATTTTTCGAAGTATGTTCGGACATAAATTACACCGATCATTCTTCATGGTATAATAAGACAATTTTAAAATTGGGTTTCGGATTGAAAGCATTGAGCATTGAGCATTAAACATATTATTCTAAATATACCCACAATGATCCTGAAATTCAAACTTGATCAGGACATAACTTAAAAAGAACGACTGACATAGCCACAGACTGATTGGTGCACGTTCTTCAATTACTGCGCTTGAGGGTATTCCAATCATACAAAGGCGATATAGTTCAATAAAACTCAAACTAACACTCAACAAAGTACTTCGTTAAAATTTACCAAAGTGCAAAATTTACCAAAGATTTTAACAAAGTACTCCATTTAGTTTAACAAAGTAGTTGTTTGAGTGTACCATACAATATGAAGTTTGTTTTGCCGAGTTGAAAGTAAATGTTACTCCATTGCTAGGCAAATACAGTATGTTAATGGTAGTCAAAGACACTCTTCAAAAGTTTCACTTAAAAAAATGCAATCTTAGAGTTACCAGAGTGAGGACACATTCAGCATTACATACATGTTGATTGAGTGATGGGTGTTTGGCGTTGTGCGCAGTCAAGGGTAATGCACATACACGGCGGTAGTGTATTCAAATAGTGATAGCCCTCGGAAGAGATACAAAATGTGAATGGCTTTTACGATGATTGATTAGTGTCCCTTCAGTATTGGGGTGTTGTGAGAGAGCTTCCTGTTATCCTGATGTTCTCAGAACTTAAAGGGCAACCTGAAGCTGATATGGCACGCCGTGATATGATTGAAATAACCTAAGTACGGCATTTAACTACCCATTAAACGAAGAAACAATCAAAATCATTCAGTGTTAAATAAAAACAGCATTGTTATGCTTCAAACCAACATCATTGAGACCGAGGTAAACATAGTTATGTGTATCAGTATTTCCCATCAACTGCTTTCTGCGGAGAATACTGTTGAACAACAGAGAAAATCTTTACCTTACGTCCTTCTTCGGTACAGTTTCAAACATTTTTATGAATTCCTCACAATTTAAGGGTCCCTTTTTTGTTGTCCAGCTCTAAAGAAAAAAATAATTTGTAAATTGTAAAAGGCAGCCAAGATTTAGCTTTAACATCTTGTATCTTAATAACTAAGAAAAAAAATCCAAACTCTGAAATAACATATTTTTAAATAATTTTAGAAATATTACAGTTTTCCTTGAGTTGCATATTGAATTAAATAATCAAATTTAACAATTCTCTCACCAATCAGCCACTATTGCTATACTAATTATTTCGCTAAATAGCCTATGAAGGATTGCAGGAATAGGTTTTCTTTTAAATCTCCATACGTTCTTACATATTTGTCCAGGTAAATTTCTTTCATAGACAACCATACAGTTAAACGACCGGGGATGATCAATGAGCATAATATGTTAGTAGCATATTGGCAATCGGTTGATATTTTCTTTACATGACGTCCATGTAATTAAGTATAAAATAGCGAAATGAATCCATCCATCAAGTGATTTGTAGTTTCCTCCTGTCCAAAGTGAAGAGAATGCCACTAGGATTGGAACATACCAACCTAACCCAGAGGACAGCTTGTAGCAGAGTAAATTAACCCAAAGCATGTCCGATAAACTACTCTCAGTTTAATGGGTAGCCTGAATGGCAATTGACACAGAGCAGCCCTGTAAGCTATTCGATTTCTATTTTAATGATTTAAGCACCAGTCCCCCCACTCCCCCCCCCCCCACAAAAAAAAACTATGATTGTAAAATCGATTCATTTTTGACTTTGTAAATAAATGCTATTGTATTTGACGGAGGGCTATGTTCCTAACAAGAAATAATTCAAATAAAATAACTAGAGAGTAAAGGACAAAACAGGTTTTTAAATTTGCTTAAACACAGTGTTAAAGGCATTAAACTGTAAAGTCCACAATGGAAACAAACATATTTTTTGTGTATTATTTATTTATTTTCTCTTATCGCAAAGTATCTCACGTGATGATTATAGGTCACAGGTGAATGACACATTTTTTCCGATATTAGCAGAAGCATTTAGAATTTCACAATTTGACAGCGGCAATGGAAAGACGATAACGATTTAACCAAAGTGAGTCAGGATTTACTGCCAATTGAATTCCCTTCCATCAAGGGGGATAATCGTGTAAGCGTCTCGAAACATTGGCAAAAAAAATTATAGGCAATACGTTTTGAATGCCCGCATTTTTCTCTGAGGTGAATTTGATGCCACAACCATGAACACTAAACGTGAAAATAAGCAAATTTCCATGTAAGATCTTCTAAACTCTGAAGTGTCTGAAATGGGCATTTATGTTGGCTGTCAACTCAGTCCATATTTTATATAACATTAGCTGAACCTATTTTAATAGATCAAAAATTAGATTCAAAATTGAAACAAAGACTATGATAATCCCTTTTATCTGGATACCTTTTCAATGACGATAAAAGTATCACTGATAGAATAAATTATAGGCTCAAATCCAACTGTCTGTTGTCGGAATATTGAACTAGCATACAGAGTAGAGTGTTCATCTGTTTAACCCGTCTAAACAGATTTTCAAGTAATAGTTTGCTGTTAACAAAAAGGCCATTGGTAGTTTGTTTAGATAACACTTTGCATGTAAAGATCAAGTTGAATTTCGCAAGGGAGATCAAACCTGAATTGTGGCAGTGGAGAATTCTTCTTCTGACCGACCAAGGTCACGACAAAGCTTCACCACGTTTTCCAAGGTCATGGTGTTTCCAATCAGACTTGGACTCTCCTTAAACATTTTAGTTTATGTGGCGGTCTCGAATTTTGATAACGGCATGTTGGACTCTAGTGGATTTCCTTGGAATCTACAAACAAAAAATAACAAAAAACCAAGATTGAGAAGCTTAAATGGCGAATTTACCCACCAGCCTCTGTACATTAACAATTACAGGAAATGTTGAGCATTAACGACACACATCCGCATTGGAGATTACCTCCAATTCTCCAAATCCCCAATGCTTAAATGGGACATATACGTAACAACATCGTTATGCTGGCACACATCTGTTAAACATAGCTTTGTAGACCCCCCCTAATGGCGGGACCTTATCAAAATAACCCCTAATGTCGCCCAACGACATTGGCTGTTAGGCTAACGGAGCTTTGAGCAACCGCCCCTTGGTGCTTTCGGAGCTAAGGGGCACCATGAAGGTGATCTGTTTGTGATGTGTTAGATATACGTGCTTTGATTGTCCAAGGTTGTCTTTTTTTGTTACTAGTTGAGTGGGTTTCTTTATCCCGTTTGGCTGGTACCTCGTTATGTGAGAGAAATAACCTTGCGTATGGCGTTAAACCCTACTCAAACAAATCAATCAAAAAACATAAATTATTATTTTTGATTGAAAACTTGACAAGCTATATAAGAAGACGAAAGATTACTCGTGGGGTGATCTCTCGAATAGCACGCCTATGGCAGAGATCTTACGGAGGTATATTAAAACTTCGATCGGAAAACATGTATTTCACCAGGGACCCGTCCCCCGTTGTCAAAAATATTACAATGTTGGACAGGAATTTCCTGTCT